>JAZHYW010002898.1:0-58125 GCA_037355805.1 Ixodes ricinus
TGTTTGGTTACAAAAACAAGCATTGTGATTGCCGCTTGGTATTTCTATAAAATATGGAGTGAAAGAGATTGTCCTAAAATTTCCGTGACATTTTGAAAATTTCATTGCTTTTAGCTCAGTTGTGTCGTCCTTATGTATCATATATTGTGAAACGTGCCCATTTCATTATTTTTCGTGCTCTAATTAATTTCTGGGTTCAAGGACACAATCACGATTAAACTTTTAATACTGCGACACAAAGTTGTACCAATCACGGGTTTTTTATGCGACCTACTACACTTTGCGACAACATTTTATACCATGAAAATAGATCAGCTTGAATTTTAGAATTTTACTTAAACACGAAGAAAGAAAGGACAGGAAAAGGCAGTAAAGTTCGAAATTTCAAGCTGCTCTCTTTACAGGTATGTACCAACAAGCTCAACTCGTTACTGTTTTACTTAAACATTTTGAGTCAGGTAAAATATTTGTGACTGGTAAACAAAGGGATGTTGAGTCGTATGAAATATGACATTTTGTACGTTCATGTAGATTTTTTTACTGTTGCGGCAAAATTGAATACACGAATTTTATATTTTTGAAACCTGAAAACGAAATTGAATTCCACGGACGATAGAAGAAACTATATAGTTATTTGTTTCACGGTGTAATTAGTGTATATTGGCAGAACAACGTTGAAAATATATTCTCAATTTAGCGGTTCAAACCGGTTCGAACCGGTTCGAACCAGTTTGAACCATTATTCTTTGCTACCCGGAACTGAACCGAAGCCGAACCGAAAGCCGTGAGCCCGAACCCGAACCGAACCGATAAGAATTTAGGTTCGACACTCTGGCCCCCACTAATTGGTAAATATCACAACATTTAGAAAATTGCAGCCATCATTGTCTTCCGATAGGGTTCGTTCAGTAGCGGCTAACTCAGCTCTGAACGGAGGAGCTCGATTCAAAATGCCTAGAGTCTGTACTTAACAGCAAAAAGAGCACGGCACTTCCGTTGCTCCCGCCCACTACTCCAGCCAAGCTTACGCGCTCTCCCTTATTGCAGCAGCCTTCGAATAAACCGATGTATTTGCATTCACCTCTGAAATTCCCGCGATCAGCGATTGAGGTTTTGTTAGACGACGCAGGCGTGAGCGGACGTCTCATATTTGGATAGCAGGATTTAGCTACGCAAACAAAAAATCGTCGGGGTCATGTTCACTATGTTCACAACAGAAAAAAATGGACGATCGTCAATACTCGACGAGTTCCGGTGCAACGCCGATCTAAAGTAGGCACCGGATTAAAGTTAAACTCTCTTTTTTAAGATTATTATTATTATTGCCATCATCACTGTTATATACTATGACTATGTCTACTATGCTACTATAACTACCGTTTTTAATATGCTGTATCACGGCGTTAGACCAAACCATCTTGTTATGGCAATCTTTTATTGTGTTGAAAAGTAGTGAAAGCGCACAATAAAGATGAATACGAAGACGGAGAGGCAAACAGGACGAGCGCTGACTATCAACATAATTTTTTATTGGAAAAAATAGAAACAGCAAAATATAACCATCAAAAGCCACAAATACTACAAATGTGACTAGTCATCAATGACTCGGTCACCACACGTGTCAATAAAGTCCACTTCCTTTTGTGAAGGAAAAGGGAAGTGGACTTTATTGACACGTGTGGTGGCCGAGTCATTGATGACTAGTCACATTTGTAATATTTGTGGCTTTTGCTGATTATATTTAGCTTTTTCTATTTTTTTCCAATAAAAAATTCAGCTGCTAGTCAGCGCTCGTCCTGTTTGCCTCTCCGTCTTCGTATTCGTCTTTGTTGAGCGCTTTAACTACTTTTCAACATGCATAACCAACTCGCCTGCATCGCTACATTACTTTTTATTGTGCCCGTGTTGTTCATTTTACATCTTTTACTGCTGTTTCATCATAATTCGGGCACTGAAATAGTTTTGGCTTCCGATCCTATAATTCCTTGACCCTTTCGCAGGAAAAGTATATTATGCCGGATTTTCATACAAAATAAAAATCTAGTCACTGTGTTCCATATCTCAAATTACAGCACAACCTGTTTACACAACTGGAGGTGCCGAAGTACGGTGACAGGTCCCATAAAAATATTAAAGACTCTGTATTTTCAAAAGACCTGCAAAAAAAAGAGAAAAAGCTGTAACATCAATAAGGTGGTGAACTGCGCCAGATGGTTGACGTTGTACATGATGGGGAAAACAGCTCAGAAAACGCTGACTTCGAAGAACATACATGACAGGACAATGCTTTACTCTTAACTGAAGAATTTTAACGAAGAAAACCAAGACAGAACAAACATACACGGTACCTTTAAATATTACACAAAAAGAACCGTACTCGCCAACCGCGAAGTATCTCAGCAACTACAGTTCTACCCGCTCACTACGTGACTCATTCTTCCCGCAGGAATATCCCTTTTGCTGACAGCGCCAATGAAAGTTCACTAACACATGAATGCCCATGAGATGAAATGTAGAAGGCCTCTTTAATCTGTCTTGTCACCCCTCTTTGTGTTTCCCAAGACGGTGACCCTGCCAAAGTCAGGCCGACATTTGCATTCTCTACAATGAATTGGCAAAAGCCCCCGAACTGTGCCTCCAGGAGAATACGAATATTCTCGTAATCAATCACTCAAACACCTTTCTGTTTGCCTCACGTAGCACCTGTTACATCGAAAAGGAATATTATACATCCCACACGAAACAGAAGTGACAGAAGGTTTTTTATGCGCCTTGGTGCACTTTCCACTCGGACGACCATCTGCCCCGCACCAACACTAAGCATATCTGGCTTATTTTTGGGCGCCGAAAACACTACCTGTTTTCTACATCTACCACCTACATGTTTCAAGTTAGGGGACACGCGGTGGAGGAAAGGACCTCTACCCTGCGCTAATTTTTCCTTTGCGGCTTCGTCCACTCTGTACCCTTAGCCTATTTTCGACTTTTGCTGGCTACTTCCGCCAACAGTGGAAACCGGAACGCAGACTCCTTCAGTCTACCTATTTGTCAACCGAAACCTTCGGTCATCTTGTGGGCACATGATTTTTTGAGAGTCGACCCAAGACATGACACCTCAATGGCCCTCTTGACAACATTTGAGAGGGAAGACATCAAATCTAGAATCAAATTTTGGGAACGCAGACAAAAAAAACGATCATTATATAATTTAAAACCTATGTACATCGTCAAGTACAAGAACTACAGGGCCCTTCATTTTGCTCTTCACACATGAACCTCAGGAGGCCACGACACCTTTCAAAGGCGTCTCAAAACAAAATACCGCGTATCGTTATTTTCCCCCTCATACAAAAAGAAAAAAAAACACATATAGAAACACCCTTTTCACAGCCGATACCCCAGACGACACTACAGAGTCCTATCAACCCCGGATAAGTAAATGTCGCTCAACATTTGGGCCACACAGGCCACGATACACAGTCCTTGCTTTAGTAGGAACAAGAAATTGTTCCAGCCTACAATCATATATTTCAGATAAAATTGCAACATCTCTGTGAAATCTTCCATTGCCACCCCAGATCGCCGTTCGTTTCAATACAATATCTAACACAGGCGAGCAGTTCGTCGTGAGGTACCGAATAAAATAAATCCTCAAAGTGAACGCTGAAGGCAGACCACCTCGTGGCCTCATTGTGTTTTAAAAAATATCACACCACCACAGAGTTGGCCACCCTGAAAGCGTCCCCCACGTTTAACGGAGTCGACCGTTTTTGAATTGACGCCGCTATCTGCCGTTGCCACGTTCCTCGCGAGACTGTTTCTAGGTATCGATGGGCCGACTCGCTTTCCGGAATGTTGGGAATAGCTTCCAGATGTCCGGGTGGGGGTGCGCTTTATAGTTAGCTGGAGTAGGCTCACTGCGGGGCTTGCCATTGTGATGTGTGTTCTTATATGTATCATGTTGATGCATCTGCAGAAAAAAATTGTTTTGACTGGGCGATGGAGAGTAGGTTTTGCCACTGAAATTCGGAAAGTGTGGACCTCAGCTTGGTTCCGAGACGAGTCGAGGCGGTGTGCGCGAAGACTTGGCCGGGAGTGAACGCAATGCGAAGTTTGAGGGGCACTGCTGTAGAGACTGAAGGTTGAGCGTGGGAGGAGTTTGGCCTCCCTGGTCCAAGCGTTGCTTTGGGCGCCCAAGTGAGTGTGTGTTCGTGGGTGAGTGCTGTGCCGAGAAGCCACGCCGACAGGATCCAAGCGCACGTCGATCTCCCGGGTTCGGTCGGCATCGAGAGAGGCCGCGTCACCCCCATCTCCCACCGGACTCAGGTTCGCGCCACTCACGCCCATATCACTTCGTATAGTTTATCCCCCTTTTAATTTTTATTTTTTTAAGTGCAAGAACTTAAATATAGGAAACGTATAGCTGTATAGATGTTATCGTAAGATAATTCGCGCCTGAGCGCTTCTGAACATATCTATATGTATTGAAATTTGCGCGCTTCCTCATTGGGGCGGTCCTTTGTGCCTTACTTTTGGGAGTTTTCCTTCTTTTGTTTTATGTATAACGGATTTTGAGTAAAACTTTTTGTTTTTTTTTTGTAAAGAAAGGAGTATGTGTTGGTCCTTCTCTCCTCATCGTGAGCCCCGAACCAGGGCGTGGATTTATCGTCCGGTCAGCGGTCCTACCAAAATTATAAATGTGTTTGCATAGGTTATCTTATTTCACCGTGACTGTGACAACGTTCCAGCCCCCTCTCAGCCTGAGCCGTCACCGTGGCCAGCAGGTCCTGTTGCGGACAAGCACGTGCTGTATTATTTTCAGTCTCCGCTTCACGATGACGCAACGAAGCCGCCGTTGATTGCTAGGTTGGAGTAGTGGAAGATAACCCTATAACCTGTGGGTTTTCCTACGCGGAGCCGACGAAAATGGGCGTGAATGGCATACAGATCCCCGAATCTTGAGATCACTAAATATGTAAAATAATGCAATATTTGTTTGCCTGATTGGGAAAAAAACTGTGGTGTTCATAAAAAAATATATATATACAAACACATTCTTGAAAGAGACAATCAGAATGGCGTCAGTAAAAAAGTGTGCCATTGCATCGCCGATAAAACTAGGTGGAGCTACCCGTAAATATTTTTTGTTGTAATAGGTTTTCGTTTTTCTTCGTTTGGTGATGGTGTTGTTTGCCTTATCAGGCGACATTGTTGAGCTTGTAAACGAATCCATGAGGATTCGTTTTGATCTGGTTGCTTTGTTGTGAGGTGTTGCGTATTCCATTGTTTTGTACGCCAGCACGTCTTTACCATGGTTGAAGGTGACAAAGAAGTTTGCGAATTCCGGGAGAAGTGTGTTTCGTACTGAGTGGAACACGAGGTTCTACGAATCTTGGTGACGACGCGTTGTAGACTGGTGGAACGTCATGAAGATTTCTGCAAAATCCGGGAGACCAGTGCGTAGGACATGGTATATAAACGGTTGTGTCAAAAATTTTGTAGCTGAGTTTTTGTTTTTATTTTAAAAGAGACTTGTTGATTCATGTAATCGGTTTAGCTTGCGAATATGCCGATATAAAATGGAATCTAAAAAGAAAGTACTACTGCGGGAAGAAACGCATTTGTTAGAATATCGATATGTATGAAGAAAAAAAAGAGGTTCAGAGAGAACCCTGTAAACATCTGAAATAAGAAAAATGAAAATGTATAATACGTAGGTGGAATTTATGCATCTGTATTGGGTTCGGGCAAAAAATCAGTTCTCGATTGAACGAACAAGCTTTTATTCAATTAGGAACGCGTAAGTTTGTGCAACCAACGCTTATGTGGCACCTGAATTAACGATTTTAAAAATCAAAGAAACGCAGGGTTGCCTAGCGCACAAATGTGGATAAAATTATAAATATCACGCACAGAGCCTCAGACACAAGGTCCACGTTTACACGCATGGCCATATCAGATTAATGATTGAACTTGAAAACGTTTTGTTTGATTGACCCTAAATCCCTCTAATCTGTCTAAGTCTTCTGGAAGGAATAGATGCATTGAATATAAGCCGATAGTTTAAAGAGGAGTTTCCATCAGGCTTCTCATAAGTGTGGGTCTATTTGTTCAACCTTCCCGTCAGTGGGAGAAAAATCATTAAGCAATGATTGTAGAAATATTTCACGCAACATCACAAGAGTTCACATGAAAAATGCAAGTTAATATTTAAAGTAATTTTAACCCTCTCGATGAGTTTATTACAATATTCTTTTTCGCTTGGTGCATATTATAAAAACAAATACGGTGAATTGTTTTATCCCGAAAAAAAAAACTGCAACAAAAATTTAACATAAAAAAGTAGGACATTCACATTTACACAGTAGAGTTCCATATTATATGAGCTAATTCCTTCTTTATAATTGTTTTAAAATTAACAATAGACAAACTTTGGCTTGACCGTTTTTTGTGGCATATTGGGAAGGGTTGCATTGAAGTAGATGTTGCTGCTTAATAAAGTGCAAGACATTGTAAACAGATTCAGACGCATAGTGTGCCCGCGAGTCCCTGAAGCTGCAACGGTTTTGGGTTTGATAATATTTTTTATATGAATAACTATAGTTCTACTCCGAGTTTGTCACCGAGTTCACTACACAGACTTAATATTCTCTAACGCGCAGTCAATTTAATAATATAACTGGAGTTGCTAGTTATATTTGCCACCCATATTTATTTGTTATTCTTGCCTTTCTTTCAACCTCTCAATTTTTCTTAAATAATAGAGCTTAAAACCCCGTAGATGGTCCTCCTTTACCTTGGGCTTTCGGCCTTGCACTGCTCATTGTCGCACGCGCAGCCCAGCATGGCAGAAGGTAACAAGCGCACACAGCAAGCAGCCGCAGCACCTTATGAATTCTTGACCTGTTACCCACTTTCAGGTGTCATTATTTGCGACTTTAAAAAATGTGTAATTCTATAAAGAAAATCAATTGCGTACTGTTTAATGCAACGAATCGAAGTATATATTTACCATACATATCCACTTTATAAACAAGTGACGCACAAAAGCAACGATGTATAGCCTGCTACACTTTTATACATTATTGTATGTTTTCTTTCTATCTGACTCGACAGATCTGCATGGCGACTAAATTATATCATGATATCTCCATTGGCTTGGCTCTGTTTCACTTGGAATACGAAGACACCATGAGAGAATGCGAAAGCTCCCCAACTAATTATTTCCAATTTGCGTCCGGTTACTGGCGCGTAATTCCGGTGTCAAAGTACTTCAGAGAAACTGTGAGGCAGCCAAACTTCCTAAAGTTGAATCTACAGTGCGAAGCAATGTAAAATGTGAAGCGAGAGTATTCAGTCGGAATAAAAAGTATTTACATCGCCAGTGTGGATTTCCTCGCGTAATTTTTCCGAAAATGGAGCACGAATTGAGACCAAACGTGCGTTGTCGTTAGGTCGGTTCGTTTGAAAAGAAAGGTACACTGCAAACATATTTTAAATATATTTAATACGTACAAAAATTTTGCTTGAATTTCTTACTGTTTTTCCATTACCAAAATCACATCCTGAAAGCTTTAGAAATGAATTAAAGAAATTACACCATCTTCCCGAGGGGAATGTGAGCATGGTGTTGGTTCCGAGAAAAGAGTCAGTTGCGTGCTGACGTCGAGAGATGGCGCCACCGACTGCCCTAGCGGTAAACCCTACGCGAGCCTTCGTCGCGGCTCGCGGCAGAGAAACTTGGAACGCTCGCCGCTCGCCGTTTATATTTTTTCACACTTGAAAAAGAGGAGACTAGAGGACGAGAGTTGCGCGTGCGCGCGCGGTGTGAGTACAATCGAACGCACGCGCAGTGCACGCAGCTGGTAGAGAGAGAGAGCGGAGAGAGTAACGCGCAGCTGTTGGAGAGAGGCATGGAGGAGAGTTGCGCGTGCGTAGTGTGGGTGCGCACTGCGACGCCGCGGGACATTGACCCGAGCAAGAGATGCTCCGACATCTAAAAAATAAGATCTCAACGCATCAAAAGCGATCAATACAAAAAAGTGTCTGCAAGAAGGAAAAGGTGACGATGCTCCTACTGGGTGTTGGACCGAGGGCGTCCTTTTCTCTCTGCTCCGTCCCCTAGAACATCGCACCGAAGGTCGAGAGTTCCTCCTCTCCCTTTCCTTGTTTTGTGCTCGCCTGACCTTCCCCGGTGCCCCTTTTAATACGCAACACGTTTTTACTGCATTAAGAATGTATCTATATTCATATATAAGCTATACATTTTTCTTTAATTTGTTCTGCACTGTTTTTTGCAGGCATACACCTACATTTTTACAAATCCACTAGGTGGGGCTTCAACTTTTGATATTCCAGCGAACACTCGGTTTATAAACAAAATGTCGTTCAAGTATGTACAGTTTGTACCAGTTTTACGCCTCCATACATAAATCGAGACAAGGCAGTTTTACCATCGAAAAATGGCACATGTCATGCAGGCCGCAGATATATCATTCATGACGGTTCACTTGAATGCAGGGAAGTTTCAGCTACTACTCAGCAGAGTTGAGCGGTGAGGTACATTAGGGCCCATCTGCCACTGACTCAAAAGAAGCGTCAGTGACATCGCCCCAGAAACTCCTGCTGCACGAGCTCCCAGTGCTAATTCGCTGGATGATTGCCTAACCGTTCCCAAAGCGTTTTGAGCTTTGGGAACTAGAGTCAAAAACCACCCGTCCGATTCCTATATTTCGATAAGACTCGCCGCGTTATGGCCAGCACAAGTTTCATGAAGCGATGAAGCACACTTCCTGGTATACCAAACCCCACGCTGAAAGACAGCGATACCAGGCCAACAAAGGTGTGCTCCACAACACACGTCACAAAAATGTGATCGGTACTTTAAGGGAGGCACAATTTAGACTAGTGTCGTTCAATCACCAAGCGTAATATTCTGTAATTGGTGTGCGAAACTTTCCAACCATACTTCCCTCCACAGTGCCATATATTGGGGACACACCTCAGTGGCAGAAATTGCATCACAGACACTCGATACGTGCGAGTCACACACAATGACGTAGTGTAAGTCTTGAGTTACCCGGCGATGCATCCCCACAATCCAGACATAGTGCGGCATAACGTTCCTGTCTGCAAGACAAACTTTTTCGAGCTTCCGGAGTACGAAGGTACGGCGAATTTGGCCCAAGCAACACAAAACAAGATTGAGAGCTGCACGTTCTATCCATAATATTTATAACAAAATATAGATCCAGAAGCTTCGAGAAAACAACCAGACACGGAACTCCGATACCGTCGACGGAACGGGCATTTTGCCGCGCTTGCTTAGCCACTATTTATGTTTTTTATAAAAAAAATTGACATAAACAAGGAACATGAACCTGCTCACCACAGCAAATGATGGTAGAGTAACCCTTGCAGCGTATCATAACTTGGCGCATATGAAATATTTTGAAACTAATGTAATGTTCAAAACCTCAAGCGACTAGTACGCAGCTCTAGGCTCAGTGAAATATCTACTCCCGAGCAAAGGGCACAACCCCGCCTTGCTGAAGAGGCACTTCCAGACCCCATACAGTGAAAACAACGGGAATTACATTTACAGAAGTTTATGAAAAGAGCTAAAGCGTAGTGCCTAACTGATAGCGTGGTTAAGTTGAGCCCCAGATATTATAGCATGCTTGAAAAAAAGTTCTCGACCGCCAAATAACTGCCAGGCTCATGAAAAAACAAAGACAATATAAACGGCGTGGGTTGTAGACGGAAACTACGCCAAGCTCTGAGGTCGGAACATCACTCTCTCACCGTCGTTAACTCTTCGGAATTAAAGTCCAGCCCTCAGACGAACAGGAGTGGCGACAAGGGGCAATCTTGTCTTGGGTTCGGCGTAAAAAACAAAGCATCAGTTAAACGACAGTTATCCTTAAGCTCACAACATTTACAGAAATGTCATAAATGGACCAATATATTTTATAAATAGAGCACAACATAAAAGGGCATATATGGCAAGAACACTCCATTAAGGTTACGTATGGCGATGGATATATCCGTCTATGTTGCCTATTATTGCCGTTTTTCCATGATTTTTCCACGAAGGCTTGTATAGCGATATGTATTCCCGTTTAAGGCGTGCGTTTGCTTTATTTAACCCTTTTTGGAAATATTATATGGTCATTGTTTGACACAGCCAGTGCATTTTTGGTGAAAAATCAATTTCATGAATCTCTTGCACAACAATTTATCGAAAAAGATGGTTTGGTAAATAGAAAATTTTCGCACAAGACCTTATTACTTTCTTCCCGTTTTTCTTGTTCAATCGGTGCTAAATATTCATAATTATTGATAGCTTTTGCAGAAAAACTCAATCTGTTTATGAGATGATTTCAATAAAATCTTGCACATAAGAATTTTTAACAATTACCCCCTATTTATCTCTGAAGAATTTAAAAATAAAAAAATAAGCGTCTATGTTATTTTCGTAATGAATTGACTCGTTCATCCACAAATTTCTTGAACATTGCAAGGAAATATACATGACAGTTCGTTTAATATTTTTTGTCATTTCTTTATCTCCAAAATGATAAAACAAGATGCAGCTTGGGTGCGCAAAAAATGGTATGACTTAGTGTTTACCATTGAAGTTGATGTGATGTGTATTAATCAAGTTTATAATCAAGTGTATTAATCTAAAATATTACCTTAGCAAATGCTATTACAAAATTTTTATTACGATGAAGGAAGGTTAAGGCATATAAAACATCGTTAGCCAAACTGCGCTATTAGCCGTTACGCCAGCATTGGTAGGTGACTTCATACGAAAACATCGCCTAAGGGTGCACTACGAGGAAACAAAAACAAAAAAACATGCATTTTGAAAGGTTATGAAAGAAATTGAACTCTGCGAACTGATATCGAAATGACAAAATTGTGAACCAAAATGCGGAAACCTATAAAAATTGAAAACAAAATTGAAAAAAAAATAGGAATAGGAACACGCCAAAATGGATGCTTAAATCTCGAAACTGATAAAATAAAAAAATAAAAAATTAACAGCTTAACAAACAATAAAAAATGACGTCATTTAAACGCTGCTTGAGCTGATCACACTGTTATACCCGTTCCACACGGGCAACTAGAATGCCTTTTGCAACGAATGCCATTTGAGCGGACAGCCAATCAGCGCGTGACACTCCGGGCGTAGCGCATTCCACGCGCGGCAGATTGCGAGCTGATTCGCCGATCACACAAATGTCATTCGTTTTAAATGGAGTTCGAGTTGCACGTGCGGCACGGGTATTAGTTTACCCCTGGAAACTGCTAGCTGAACTAGTAGTTGAGTTATGCAACTTCTTTTACTCCGTCTCAGCCTGCTGTAAATACGAATGCAAAAATGAAAGCCGTTTACAACGCCCTGTAACGCCGAATTAAAGCGCAGCTCTTGAGGAGGAGTAGGGAAGGGTACTGAGGGGAGGGTATACCGTTCCTCGCTCCTCCTCACCTCCTCATCCTGCCTGCTACTCCCTCCTCCGAGTGGCGTCGGCGTCGACGTCGGCGTAACGTGAGGTCACTTGACCTCACGGGGGTCACGTGACCTCAGGGCGGTCAAGTGACCCACCTCAGGACCCTCTAAGGGGGCCACGTGACTCCTCTGAGGACACGTGACCCCCGTGACGTTTCGGCATGGTGACGTTTCGGAACCGTGCCGAAACGTCCTCGCGGACATTTCGGCATGGTGATGCGGATGGTACCGAAACGTCAAGGGGGTCACGTGACCTCAGGGGGTCACTTGACCCCGTGAGGACGTTGCGGCATGGTGCCGAAACGTCACCATGCCGAAACGTCACCGCGGTTCCGCCGACGGCAACGGCGACGGCGACGGCGACGCCGCTCAAGCCGGAAACGGGCGCCTAAGAGCTGCGCTCTAAAACGTGTGAACCTACCTCAGCGGAATGATTTCGTTAGTACGAGAACCGTGCATAAAAGACACTTTGCGAAGCCACGATCTCGCCTGCTCTGCAAAGGTTTTTGAGATACAGTATAAACTGGTGGGGCTCAAACTGAATTTCTTATCGGGATAATCATGGCGGCGGGCTTCTCCAGGAGTGTTCCAAGAGCGACATTTAGAAATGCAACGGATGTTCGCACTGTTTACAGAAGTGGCCGATTTCCATCTTTCACAAATCATTACCAACAACACTAAAACTTTTTCAATCGATCAATCAACCAGTGTTTCGTACAGAGTCCAGAAAGAACCGTACAACTTCCTCCTGGCATATTTCCACAACAACGATATTAAAGTAATACTCGAACTAATAAAACTCATACTATTAATGATAAATCAGATATTAAAATAATAATAAAATTGGTAATCTTACTATTAATAAATAAACGCGTGCTTATTACTGTGCCAAAGAATATTCAATTGGTCTTTGGGCTGTCACAGATCAATTACTCTCGTGCGCACAAGCTTGCGCACACACACGCGCTGAAGATCGTAGGCACGCATGTTCGTGCGCACACGCAAGCGCATGTACAGATTTACTGGATCGCGCACGCACATACATGGAAACAGTCAAATGCGCGCGCACACAAGCGCACGCAGACGCACACACACATACGCACGCCGACTCATTCACATGCACACACATCACATATGCAAATATTTATAAAAACGTAGATTAATATAGTTTCCGTTTTACGCGGAATTGAAAATAACTAAAAAAATGCATGTACCTTTAGATACAAGTTAAGACGGAGGATTTTTTGCAAAATGTATTAAATTATATTAGAAATTGCATATACATTAATATTAGTATAGTGGTTTACGATTAAACGAGTTAAAATTATTCGAGAGTGCGCAAGTCCTTCGCTATTGCTTTCAACTTCCTTTGAATCTTCGGAGACTTCGAGTGTCGCCTTCTTTCTATGTTTTAGCCCTTTTAGCAGATGTTTTACATTATATTTTTTTAAATACCATGTCTAATTCTAACAAGTGATGACACTATTCTGGGAGACTCTTCGCCAGCTGCTTCTAGCCCCGCCCAAATGTTGTGGACAGCCCATGAACGCCAGGAAGATGTTTCGCCGATCTTTCATACTTTGTGGAATAGTGTGTGCTTCCTAACCCATAGTTGTGCCTGCTGTTATTTTGTTATTTGAAAAGAGCGTACAATCTCCAGGTCATATTTGTGTATTCTGATGAGTGAAACAAAAATTGACGTGCAGAGAAACCGCGGGCCTGGGTTCGGAGCGCCGCCCGATGTCGCATTTGCGTGGTGTTCACGTGCCGTGTCACGGGAGTTTAAGCATTCAGTTGATTTCGAATGTGTTAAAAGCAGGTGATGCTAGTTCTGACGTTTGTTCCCAACTGGCGGTCGCCAACGGTATCTATTAAAAGCGGGAGCGAGATCAAGGTTACAGGAGCGAGCAGCATGCTTGCTTGCCAATATTTACATATGTGCCCTAGAGACGCGCGATCTCTTCGTGTTTTGATTTTGATTATTATGACCATTAATTCAAATTTAATTTCACGTGTCCTTTATTTTATTACGTCCAGGGAGCACTTGTGATCTCATCGTTTTAAACTGCTCTGACGCACAGATATGTCTGTGAATGCCAGTGTGCTTGTGCTTGACGCGTCGGCTACAAGGATTGTGTTGGGGACTGTGAACGACAGCTGACGGAGAGAGATGATTTTATCTTGTAAGTTGATAGTGGAACATTGCGATCGATTATCGATTAGACAGAAGAAAATTGTGCGAAACAAAAAAAAATGTTTAGTTACGTCGTGGATTAGAGCTTGTGAAACTCTACACCTACAAAGTGAAATACATTGTGTTAGAATATTACACTCTTGAAAAAGGGTGTATTCTTACACCCTTTGCCCCAAATAATACATGACAAAATTTCAGTTCGACGGACAGCGCTCTGAATTGAATCTGACGGTACTAACTTTCCCGAGAGGCTTGATACCCGCATGGTATAACTTTTAAAAATAGTTAATGTACGTAAAAAAACAATAATTAGGGTTTTGGTGGCACTACTGAAAAACCTCAGTGTTTTCTTTCTGTGGCTTTTGATCGATACTCTAGTTATTTAATAAGCTGTATCGCACCGTTTTCAAGCCCCTCGTAAAATTTCGGGCCTTCTGATCGACCATAGTGCACTGTACGTCGAACTAAAGTTTTGGGTGCATTATATGGGGCAAAAGGATGTAAGGTGATACCCCTTTTTAGAATGTAGACGGTAAAAAAATCTTCTGTATATTCATGCACCATTCAGTGTCGTGTTTTTGTAAAAAAAATTCATTGACTTTATTTACCTTCGACCTGGACACTAACGCAATAAACAAACCAAATCACCACCGGCTTTCACCGTGATGCAGCCTCAATAACACCTAAGCTGCCCATGTACTTTAAAATTTTCAGTGAGATTACAAACGGGACACTTCTCCTGAAATCACAAAATTGAGATTGGCAAGTTGTGTAGAGAATGTCCATATAAAAAAAATTCATCCAAGAAAATCTGCTTCAATTTAAGAAAAAAAAACGCTACAGTTTCGTGGAATTGCTGGCATGTATTTTAAGAGTTTACTTCTTTGCAACAAGAAGTTCCTGATATGCAAGGCCTGCATTATCAGATACAGATTACTGCTTGTCAGTTTCGCTGATGCCGAATTCCACGGGTAAATCGGGAGCGATCCGAAACCTCTCCATGCTCGCGCATTTAGAGAAGTGAATGCTAGCTCGCGTTTGCACGTTCTTATAAATACCAAGCAAAAGCGCTTTTTAACCACTCCACTCCACATCTACCAGTGTAAATTGCCATGAGACAAAACAGCTGCAGGTCCTTGCCACCCCAGAGCTCAACTTATTCTGCGTATCGAGACAGGACAGGTACATGCAAACTTTAGCCAAAAAATGGCTAGTTGGGCTTGTTCATGTTTATTCAGATCAAGGCGCCTCAAAAAATAGGGGGACAAGAGACACAAAACAGCAAAGAGTGTTACAAACTGAACGTTTACTGAACACGCACAATTATTTATACACACAATCATTCTCCCCGAGTAAGAACATAAATTATTTATCATTAATATACACTCACGTATTTTGCTTCTGCCAATATGATTATCATTTTCTAGTTTTTTTTGTTGTTAACGAAGAATTTTTGTTCGCTAGAGGTTCTGTGAGATAAGGCATTTGTTACAGTAAACCGCAAACGTTTACGATATTTTATTTTTTTATTGATACGGCTTGTTTGTGCACCCTATTTTTAAAGCAGCGCCACGTCTGCACCACAGTAAACTGTCTGCATATCATTGGCACAGTTAACAAACTTTACAGCATATTGTAGCGTATGAAGGTGACGAGAAGACAAAATGTCTTTTCGGCACAAACTGAAAATAAAGGTTTAATTGGCAATTTTGTGCCAAACGAATAGTAAAGAACGAGCGTCGAGGCATAGAAAAGCGGTCGGCGATTTCGCGGCGAAACAGCAAGCGAGAGCAAGACTGACTCGACAAGGTCGCGTGCAGCTGCTTATCTACAATGCGCGACTATGTCGAAAGTTCGACAAAGAAGGTTTGAGCGTCGCGCGCTCGGGGCGAGGATGAGTTGGCCCTTTCGAGAACAAACAAGAAGGGCGGAGGCTACGTTTGACTTTGGTGCAAGAATGAACGCGAATCTTCTAGAAGTCCGTGACCGAGCGTTGCTTCCTCGACCCAGCGGGCGGCATTATCCGCCCTTTTAAAAGTGCATCGTGCCGATGCAACGCAAAAGGAAAACAGAAATGCCTAAAAACATTTAGGGTGAAACGAAATAAACATTCAGTGCCACAATCCTAACGCGCGTAGAACGGCTTGAGTCGAACTTCGAGGACGACTCTGGGTCATGGCTGGCTGTGTCCTGATGGTCTGGTTCCGTCAGTTGAGCACCTCGTAGTTCAAGTCTCCAAAGGCGGCGAAATACCTTGTAGGGCTGAAAGTAGCGTTTTAACATTTTGTTCGCTGAGGCGGCGGCGGCGAATGGGCGTCTACACCCACACCCTGTCTCCGGGATGGAACTCCGTGTCGCGGCGACGAAGTTTGTACCGGCCAGCGTCGACATGTTGCTGGTACTTCAAGCAACCGCGGGCTAGCTGGCGTACCTCTTCTGCTCGTTGGGTGAGCAGCTGGGTGTCGTCGATGCCGTCGTTCGTCGATTCGTGGGGCAGCATGGCTTCGAGCATCGTCGTCACTTTTCTGACATGCACCAGCTGAAAAGGTCTAATACCAGTGGTTCCTTGAACCGCCGTGTTGTACGCCAAAGTGACGTACGGTAACACCTCATCCCACGCCTTGTGTTCCGCGTCCACGTACATCGAGATTTGTCGGTGATGGTCTTGCTTAGTCGCTCCGTCAGCCCGTTGGCGTATTTCCAAAACATGGTCCTTCCGGATCTGACGCGAAGCGGCGTGCTCTGATTGGCCAGATTACCGCCTCACAAAATATTGATGTCGACGCACATGTGGAGCCGGTCGCTGGCAGGAGGGTTGCTAAAATTTGGAGTATACTCTCAAGGAAAAAGGGTGTAAAAGGGTGTATCGTAACACTTTTGTCCCATATAATACACCTCAAAACTTCATTCAACGTACAGCGCCCTACAGTCGAACAGACGGCCCGAAATTTTACGAGGGGCTTGATTGCCGTGTGGTACAACTTATTAAAATAGCTAATGTACGTTTTACTGACTACAAAAAACATAATCGGGGTTTTCTTGGCCCTACTATAAACACGCGGTGTTTTCTTTATGTGGTTTTTGATACGTACTTTAGCTATTTAAAAAGTCATATCGCACCGTTATCAAGCCCCTAGTAAAATTTAGGGCCGTCTGTTGGACTATAGGGCTCTGCACGTCGAAATAAAATTTTGGGGTGTATTATATGGGACAAAGGGAGTAACGATACACCCTTTTTCTTGAGAGTGTACTTGGGTGCCGTGGTGACTTGGTGGACACGCTGTTGTGTAGACTACGCGTTGTTTCATCTGCCATTGAATATCCATTGAGTTATTCCCCATATCAGCCGCATAAAAGTCGGTAGCAGAAGTTTCGAGCATGCCGATGTCCACAGTCCTACTGCTCCAAACTCAGCGATTATCTACCGAAGCTCAAACGAAGTAGGCCTCGCTGCTGTGTTCCGTTATTGAAACCGTGTACACGTGGAGTGCTTGCAGTGCTAATGCGGAATGCTTTTCAACTGCATTTCAACAAGCGAGAACGAGATCCCGGCACAGCGTGTGTGGCAGGTGTCAGCGATTTCCGTGGGGCTCTTGTCAATGTAAGCCTTGTCGCCTTCCTACGCGTCCGCGATGCTGTCAACCGTACTGCTTCAATTAATTGGTTGTTTTTCTTGATCTGAAACAGACTCTATATCCGCTTCATTGCTTCACAACTGAATGAACACTTCTTTGTCGCTGAACAAGATTGCCATGAACGAATTTTCTTCCGTGGTTTGAGGCCCGCAAGTGTTTACTTTTTTTGCCGTATTTTCACGTTTTATTGCACAGACTGCTTCGATTTGTATCAGTTTTAGGTTATGTTGGCCATACCTAGTGTTGTGAAATTAAGAGGACACGAATTGGCCTCACGATATTTGTTTCTTACAACTATCATTATTTCACATTGTGTTATTTTGATCAGAACTGGAAATGAGCTAGGACTTCTGCAATATGAGTACAAGGAGCAGAGAATGGAGTGCGGGATAAAAACACATGCAGAACTCGGTTTCAAAAGATAGGGACCTTGCCCTGGTGCCTTTCTGATCACTGTTCCCTTCTCTGCACTTGATACAAAGGTATGTGACCTGTTCAGTTACCTGAAATTTCACCAAATTTCACAAAATAGTTCTGAGATGCCTTTTCAGCCTGTGAAGGTCCATCGAAATTAGAATGTGTGAACTTTAAGTTCATGCAATTGATAGCTTCTCCATGCTAGTGATAGACTCCAGCTACAGTCTAGTTTAGTCAACTTTATTTCGGTCCCATCAATTTCCAGCTGGTGATTTCATCACTGTGTAAAGCTGAAGTTCTAAAGGCCCCATAAGTTACAGCCAGATCCAGACAAGATCCAGGACACTGAGCACAACGAATGCAATGCGCCTGGTTCTAATGATCAGCGACTTATGCGCACACACCCCTGACATACCCCCAGGCTGAGTTCCTAATTGCCGCGCCCCACTAGAGCAACACCGACACACGATAGCGACAGACGACAACGTGCGACATACGACACCGACAGACAGCCTGTTTGTCGGAGTCCGCCGTCCCACCTGGCGGACACGACACAGAGCACGTGTACAAGGAAACTTGTTTCATAGTGGCACTGGAGTTGTTAACAAAACACTTCAAAACACATTGACAAACAGTCTTTCGACGCGGTTTTCGTGTTTTGCTCTTTGGGGCGTAAAACGCGCCGACAACACGGTGAAAGTGGAGACGATTACGTTGTTTCTTGCTTAAAGCTTCCGCTTGTCTTCATTTGCCGTTGGCGACTTTCCACAGACAGACAATCGACACCAAAAGTTCCCCGAACTAGAATTCCCGAATCGTTCTTTTTTGGGTCGTTCGAAGCATTCCAGGTGAGTGCCGCGGAATTTCATGCCGATTTGAGGATGCTTTTAACTTCATAAGCCAATGATCGAGGGCAGGCGTCTGATAGGGGACAATAAGGCATCGCGATTATCACAGAACGGGATGACAAGTCTCTCGTTTCTCTGAATGGCTTGCTGCAGACTGGCAGAACGTCGTGTCCTACTTTGTGGTAAGCAGTCTTACTGCGGTCAGACGTCGCACATGGGCGTATCCATCCTGATGCAGGGGCGTAGATTCGGCGTCTTGAGGCGCCACCTCACGCACCACGTTTTTGCAAGCAAAACCAGCCACAGCAAATTCCCTTCCGCAACACGACCACCGGCGAGCAATCCGCACCGGCGATCACTACGAACAATCCAGGAACCTGAACTGCGGGAGCGGGAACGATCATTGACCGCCATTGACTGAGTCATGTGAGGATTCAGGGGAAGGGTAGAAGGAGGGTGGGGAAGACAGCAACAGAAGGCACAAGCGGGCGAGAAGGATAAGTTCGTCTCCGAGAGATGTTCCTTGGTGAGACTGCTTGCGGCACTTCAAGTTCAACGTCAGACAATAACTCGTCCGTCGTCGATGGTTTGTCGGCGCTTATCGGTGCTTGTTGCGGGTGTTGGTCGTTTCAGTGGGACAGCATCATCGACACAAAACTTTGTGGTGTCGCCGGACAAAGATCGGTGTTAGTCGCTCTAGTGGGACGAGGCTATAAAATTTTTCTATTCAAAGTACACAAATCTCTGCTATACTCCCCTCGGTAGGCCTTTCCTAGAATTAGCAACACCTTTCCAGACCGACAGTAATAGATGAACTCCTGGTCTCAATCCTGGCATTGCTACAGCAGTGGAGCGCGGGCGCTGCAGATGCCTATTCTGCTGCGGCTGACTAGCAAGTCAGTCGAGGGAGATTCAAGGAACCCTAATTTGGGTTGTTGCGACGTAAGCAACATTTTCCCCCACTGCTTGCTTTCTTTGCTGGAACTTCTAGAACGAGCCACATCGGGATCGAGACTATCTGCACCAGTACATACGGCTCCTATGACGCATCTTATTATGCCTTCATACTAGCCGCCATTCTCCAGCAGTTATTTTAAGCACAAGTCTTCAGAAGGCAATCAAAAGAACATGCACAAGCTACGTCAGAGTTCCAGGTGCAGTTCCGGGTCTTGCATCCGAGAAATATGTCTCGAGACATTCACCACATATGTTGATGAACACAAGTGTTGAAGGCAATCATTTGCCAAGAAACTACACGTGATCATGCGGATGATTGCGTAGGACTCTCTGGTGGACCCCGATCCTGCCCATCAACCAGGCCTTTGGCACGTTCCCTCTACTGTGTAGCATAGCAGACGCTTGAAGTACTGTAGACTGCCTGCCTGGAGGAGAAAAAAGACCAAGCAGTCAATCCAAACCACTCTTGAACCAATGAGCAGAAAAGGAAATTCAAACATGGAGATATGAAACATGGTGTATGCTAGACAGATTGTAGGACGCTATGCTTGTTTGGGGTGCGTCCTAATATTAACCTTTATTTGCACTTCTTCAGTCACGAGTGAGCGGGCAAAAGGTAAACAGATTTTACCTGACATGGCCCCCACCATTATACATCGCACAGTAGAAAAAGAAAATGGTAATTACACAAACAGACCAACCGGTAGCAAGCTTAGAAACATGTGATTAACATATACACATTAAGCAGGGAAACATGTTTTACAATCAAGTTTCAACTTGAATACACAGGTATATAACGGAGGGCGTATGGCTAGACGCGTTTCACAAAACTACACATACAAATACAGAATGCAAAATACGTACCATTTATACATACATGTATTCATACACACATATACAGAACTATTCAGAGGCGTCCAAAATGTTGTATTTATAGGTCTTCTTAAATCTAGGTAATGAAGTAGGAGATTTTAATAGTTCAACTACGCAGAGGTGTCCATTTAAGATTTCTGGTATTTTGTAGGCTAATGCTTTTGAGCCATACTTTCTCCGTATTTTGGGTTTTATATAAGTTTCACTCCGCAGATGATATTGGGTTGTCTTAGTATAATAAGATTCAAAAAATTATTTTGTTTATTGTTGTAGTTATAATTTATTTCCATGGCTAGTTTTAGCGTATATAGCATTTGTATATCCAAAATTTTATACTTTTTGAAATATGGAGCTGAATGATCGGTGATTTGAGGGCCTGCAATGAAGCGAATGGCTTTTTCTGTATGCCTAACAACCTGTCTAGATTGGTATTAGTGGTGGTTTTCCAGACTAATAGGCAGTAATGTAGGTACGATTGTATTAGACTAGTATAAATGAAATTTTAGCTAACTAGGGAGGATATCTTTTAGTTTGTATATAATGCCCGTGGATATAAATATTTTAGAAAGAACGTGCCTTATGTGGTGGGTCCAGCTTAGTGTTTTTTCGAAGAAAAGACCTAGGAATTTTAGAAAGGTCACTCGCTCCAGATACATGTTTTTTAAAAGTTTTTTTTCAACTTATTACCTAGTTGCTTTAGAGCAGGATTGAAAATAATGTATTTTGTTTTGTTAATGTTTAGTTCTAGTTGGTTGGAGTGAAGCAAGAGTTCAAGCTCGCGCAGCCATGCATTTGATGCGCCCTCAATTACACCTATATCTTGTGGTCGGTTTGCCTGGCTGCATACCCGACCCGGAGGAATAACACGGAGCCAACGGTTTCAACAACAACAAACTACATTTAATGGGACATGGACGAGACGATTAACATGGTTACCAGCGGCACCTGAGTCCAGGCAGCGACTCCCCGTGCGCCGCCTCTGTTCTGCCTTATCAAGGCGGCGCATCCGATGTGCGTGTTGCTGGCGTGACGTCGCCGCCACGCGGGAAAGGTTCGGCACCTTTGCCTCGCAGTCGGGCAACTGGACTTCGGAGCCGCCAGGGTGCCCCCCCCCCCCCCCTCAAGCTTCCTCCGGCGTGTTGATGACGCGAGACGACGTCGTGGGCGTCAAGGGGTGGTAGGCGCTGCTGGGCGGACTGACGTTGCGAGTCCGGCCGGCGCCTGCTAGACGAGTGCGATGTCCCGTTGGAGGTCGCGCTCGCCACGTTGGTTGACGCGTTCGGCGTTCGCTCTCTCGCCCGCTCCTTGGTCCCATGCTGCTCTTTCTGCAGCGGCTCGGTCAGCTCCAGCTTGGCGCTTGAGCTCCTTGCTCTTGATCAGGGCTCGGCTGGCGGCCACCTTGTTGCTCTGGGCCGTCTCCAGCGGGTGGCTGCTCTCCATGTGGTCCTCCTCGATCCGAGCCAGCTGCCGCTCCGTCTTGTAGATGGTGGCCGCAATTCATGGTTCCCTGGGCCGCCCCTGGCGCGCCGACGTCCTTGGTGGCCCGGTCCATTATGAGAACGGCCGCCGTGTTGTTCCGGCGGCGGATGTGGTGACGGCGTTGTCCATGCGCCAGCTTCGTAGAAAAACAAGGAAGCAGACAACATGGGGCTTAGTTGAGGGTTGACCCTGACGTTATCTTCGCTACCCTTCCAGATGGTTCAGAATAACGGATCTGAGGTCGGTATACAATCTTCTCCCCCTCTCTTGAAAAGGGGACAGATCCGAGGAAGTGGGAAAACTACCCCCAAAATGCGAGAAAGGCGAAGCCAGGGAGAAAAAAAAAGGTTCCTTTCTCTTTCGTGTCACCGACGTCGCAGGTTATACCACCGTCTTGGTGGAGACAAGGGGTTTCCGGAACGCGACTGCCGTCAGTGTCGTTCCGGTCCTGCGAGCAATCTTCGTCTTCTGCTTGAGAAAATCATTTAAGGTCGGTGACATGAACAGGTCCGGTTTCCTCGCTAGACTCACACTGAACTAGGTTGTACGTGAGTGGTGAGCACATTTCACGCACGCTAAACGGGCCTTCCCACCTGTTGGCGAAGGAGGCTGCGAAGCCTCGAGCGGCGTCACTCAGCGGGTGAGTACGCCGGAGCACAAAATCTCCCACCTCGAACTGCAAGTCAGGTCGCCCCTGGTTGTATTCATCTGCCTGCTGCATTCGGGCGACGTCGAGATACTCTCGTGCTTCTCGAAGGTTATCAGAGAAGCGCTTTCGCAGGTCCTCTGCGAACTTCACGTGGGAGCGAAGCCTTCCCCCGAATCTGTAGAAAGGAGACTGTTAAAAGCGGGAGCGCGAGCTCCTTGCCGAAATTCAATTGGGCAGGAGTGAGGCCCGTTGACCGATTAGTGGTCGTATGGGTGGCGAATGCCATCTGGGGCAGTTTCGCGTCCCAGTCCTTGTGGCGCTCTGTGTAGGCCACTAACATCATCTTAAGGTTCCGATTTACCCTTTCCGTGATGTTTGCTTGTGGGTGGTACGGGGAAGTTCTTTTGTGCTTAATTCCCAGCACCGCGCAAGCGTCCGCGAATACCTTACTCGTTAGATAGGAGGCATTATCGCTTACAAGCTGTGCAGGAAAGCCAAACCTAGCGAATGTTTCAAGTAGACACTCCCAGATTGTTTGCGAATCTAGCTTTCGCAAAGGGAATAACTGAACACACTTCGTGAAGTGGTCGGTTACCACCAACAAGTACTAATTGCCGCGGGTACTACGTGGGAAGGGCCCCATGACGTCACAGCAACAAATCTGCCAAGGGCTCTGGCTCACTGTTGGTTGCATGAGACCGGGGGCTGACCACCACGTGGTTTTGCCTTCTGGCACACCGAGCAGCTACGAGCGTATAGGAGCAGATCCTCCCTTATTCCTGGCCAGGCAGCGATTTGGGATAATTTTTCATAAGTTTTGCTCCCACTGCTGTGTCCTGCCAAGGCGGAGTCATGCATGTATCGGATGAAAAGCTTACCTAGCTTGCGGGGTATCACGGTCCGTAACGCCGAGCCATCCGGATCGTCGTCGGCCTGGGGTATGCAGCGTAGCAGGAGGCCGTCGTCGCTCATCAAGCAGGAGTCGAACTCCTCGTCACTTGGGCGGTCGACTGGATCCCTTGCTGCCAGCAAAGCGGACACGCGTTGGCAGAGCCCGTCATCCAGCTGCGCCTTGCGAAGCTCCTCGCGGCTCATCAATGTACCCCAACGTGAATCTGGCGATCCTCGTGCCGTGACCGCGACGGTCACCAAGCCATGGGTATCCTGCGAGTGTTCTTCAGCAAGTGGAGCACGAGAAAGCGCATCAGCAACTTTGTTTGTTGACCCCAAACGGTACACGATCGAGTAGTCGTACTGTTGTAGCGTAAGCGCCCATCGAGCAAGACGTCCAGCTGGATTCTTAAGTCCCCTTAGCCATGATAGCGCTAAGTGATCAGGTTGAATTTGGAACGTTGAGCCATCTAGGTACATATCGAAGCGCTTCAAAGCATGAATAGGGGCTAGACATTCACGTTCTGCGACACTGTAGTTGCGCTCGGCTGGAGTTAGCGTGTGGCTCGTGAAAGCAACTGGCCGAAGCACACCGCCATACTCCTGCAGCAAGATAGCACCCAGGCCACAGTCGCTTGCATCTGTCTGCAGAACGAACGGCTTGTTCAAGTCTGGGAGCTGTAAACAAGCGTTGTCGGTCACGGCTTTTGAAAGGGCTGCGAAGCCGCATTGTTGTTGTTGGGCCCAACACCACTTCACGCCTTTTTTAGTAGGTGATTGAGCGGTTCGGATATCTCGGAACAGTGCGGAATGAAATCCCGGTAGAACACAATCATTCCGAGGTATCTTTGTAGGCTCTTTACGTCATGTGGGCTTGGGTATTCCGTTAGCGCTCGCAACTTATCTTCGTTGGGGCGGAACGTGCCGTTATCCACAACGAATCTAAGGAGGTTAGTCTTGGGCGCGGGCAAGTGTAGCTTTTCGGGATGAATCATGAGCCCAGCATTACGCATTCGCTCAAGTACAATGCGAAGGTGCTCGACATGCTCCTGAATACGTTTCGAGAAAAAAACCACGTCATCCATGTATGCCATGGCAAATTCGTACTTCGAGTTCCCAAGTACAACATCCATCAGGGGTTCAAAACTGGCTGGAGAGTTAGATAAGCCAAACGGCAGTCAGGTGAACTCGAACAACCCTCACTGACAGATGAAAGTAGTTTTTGGAACGTCTGATGGGTGTATCTCGATATGAAGAAACCCGCGACTGCAATCCAGCGTTGTAAACACGGTCGCGTTACCAAGCGCGTACATCACGGAGGAAATGGAAAGGGTAGCCGTCTCGTACGGACACATCGTTAAGCCGCTTGTAATCCACACAGAGTCTGGCGGTTCCCTCTTTTTTCGGAGCGAGAACAACAGGGAATGCCCAGGGGCTCTTCGACTCACGTACTGAACCGGTGTCGATCATTTCCTCGAGCGCCGCATCTAGGAGTGCCCTTTTGTGGACGCTGTTCGGTCGAGGGTTGCACCTCCGAGGCGGCGCGTCACCGGTTTCAATGCGGTGCAGCAGGATGTCAGTCTTTCCAGTTGTTTCCGTGAACATCGGTGAGAAAGACTGCAGGACGGCTTGGAGCTCCTGCTTCTCCGCGCTGCTTGCGAGGCACTTTCGCAACGATTCTCGAACGCCGACGGGGAAGACGTCCGGCACAACGGTGAAGTAAGCTGCAGTGGGCAGGTTATGAATGCAGTCCTCCCGTCTGGTAAACGGAGTCAGCTCCGGTTGTTGTCACAGCCGGTATCCGCAACCGGAAAAGTCGAGTGTCATGCTTTCGCCTGCAATTAAATCTCGGCCCAAGATCACAGGTACCACGAGTCCCGGCGTATACAGAGATCGCTGACGCCGCTTCTTTCCATTAAGACGAATCTGCAGCCTCACGGCTCCTCCAGCTGTTGTCGCTTTACCACAAGCTATCTGCAAATGGGTTTCGCACTCCCGGAGGCTTATCTTTTTTCTTGGCAGAGTTCGAAAACGAAATCCCCTATAAGCGAGATAGCGGCCCCAGTATCCAAATGTGCGGCAATGGGAAAATGAAGCAGTGAAATCGTCATGCGCGGTTCAATGATGTTAGGCTCGGGCTGGATTCGACATACCGATGGAATCTGCGCCGTGGCCTCACTGCTCCCAGGGACTGTAACGGCCGTCGGCGAGTGGCTGTCTGGTTTCAGCGTCGCCGGCCGTAGTAGTTTTCCTGGTTAATCTGATTCCGGCCCTTTGCCGCCGTCTCGTGCCACCTCTTGTTTTTAGTGTCCAGAAGTCTTGGAAACTGGCTTTGGTGATGGCCGGGCTGCTCGCACTGGTAGCAGCAGTCCGACGACAGTTGCCTGCTTAGGCCACCCGCACCGAGGTGCCCGTCGCACCGCCTCCAGTGATCGGGTAAGGAACCACTATGGGAGGGCCTCCACCAGGCTTGAGACTGGCTGTGTTGGGGAGGGCTTGTTCCGTTGCGGCGGGGGTGAATGCTGCTGGGCTTTGGGTTTGCGACCGCACCGTGCCAGCTTTCGCCAGCACTTGCAGAAGCAGACTGATGAAGATGGTTTGCTTGGGTGGTGATCTCCATTGGGCCCCAGCTTACGATAGGGTACGGCACACGACCTCCCACCTGTCGTGGCGACCCCCGCCCGAAACCGTCAGGGGCCCACTGTGACCTCCGGGGACCTCTCGGGGAGAGTTAGGCAAACATGCGCTTATCCCGCACGGGAGGTCACCATGCAAGCCACGCCAACTCTCCTGGTTGACGTGGTGGGGAAGGGAGGTCTCGTTCGGACAGTCCACTTGCGTGGAGGCCTCGGGGCCCCGCCATGCGCATGCCGGTTCAAGCGCGTACTTGGCTGGTGGCGGCGGCACGTAGTTCCGCTCGGCATGAAGAGCTTCCTCGATGAGGCGGGCGCCCCGGGCTAGCTCTTCAAGGGTCTCAAAGGTGCGGTTGATCAGGTAGATGTGTTACCTTGGGTGACATTGTCTTCTGACCCGAGCTACTCTGTCCGACTCCGGTGACTTCGGGTCCCCTATCTTGAAGAGCTCTTGCATGACCCGAACGTACCGGACCAGAGTTTCGTCCGGGTGCTGCGTCCTTGCCTCGAGTTCTCGGAGAATCTGCGTTCCATAGCCTGCGGGCAGGAACTCTTCGCGAAGCCTTGTCTGGAAGTCCGCCAGGCTTGGGAAGGGGGCCTGTGACCCCAACCAGCACCTGGCGCTGGCTTGCAACGCCAGCGGGACCATCCACTCCACGATGAAGGCTTCCGAGGCACCGGAGGCAAGGTGGTACGTCTGCAGCTCGCCCAAGAAATCTGCCACGGACTTGACGTCGTCGTACCCCATGTAGACTGGAACCGTCAAGTGTGGTCGGGGCTCTCGCGGTGGGGTTTCCTGCTGGCCAGGCGTCTAGGCCAGGCGCTGCATCACGGAGTCGCACATCTCCGTGACCTTCTTGAGGAGGTCCATTTGTGCCGCTGCGGCCATCGCGGCTTCCTGCTCCCGTGTGAGCATTCCTGCAAGCACAAAAAAGAAACGCCCCCAAAACCCAACACAAGCGCAAAAAAAGGAACCCCCCCCCCCCCCAGAAACCAACACAAGCGCGCAAAACGATTGCCGCGTTCACAAAACAAACAGTCAGAAACACGTCAGTGCAACAAACACGGACGTGACGGAAGCACGGAACGACGGTAGGAAAACACGGGGTGTGCGAAAAAAGCTTACCGAGAGAAGAAACCAAACCCCGTGAAATTCCTGCAAGTTGGTAGCATACCACGGTTGGGCGCCATTGTCGTCAGTTTGCCTTGCTGCATACCCGACCCGGAGGAATAACACGGAGCCAACGGTTTCAACAACAAGAAACTAAATTTAATGGGACATGGACGAGACGATTAACATGGTTACCAGCGGCGCCTGAGTCCAGGCAGCGACTCCCCGTGCGCCGCCTCTGATCTGCCTTATCAAGGCGGCGCATCCGATGTGCGCGTGGCTGGCGTGACGTCGCCGCCACGCGGAAAAAGTTCGGCACCTTTGCCTCGCAGTGGGGCAACTGGGCTGCGGAGCCGCCATGGTGCCCACAATCTTTATCCGTGAAAAACACATTAGTATCATCTGCGTAAAGTATAATGTATGGAGTTTTAGGTATATTTATTATATTATTAATATAAATAAGGAACAGTTATGGCCCTAGAATTGATCCTTGAGGTGCGCGAACGTTTTTTTTTCTTGCTGAGATTAAAATTCATTTATTTTTACATATTTTGATCTGTTGGATAAATAGTTGTGAATTGAATCCCAAGTTATTCCCTTCATACCAGATCATGATAACTTTAATAAAAGAATGTCGTGCTTAATTGAATCAAGCGCTTTGCGAAAGTCTAAGAAGATTCCTACAGTGTATAGTTGATTTTCATATCTACTTATCAGCTTATCCTTAATATGTAACAATGCCTTTTCTGACGACCTATTTTTCTGACACGTATTGTTGTTTTACAGTTATTTTTCTTTCTGTCAACTAATTCGAAGTGGAACATTTATAACCTGCTCTAGGACTTTAGAAAATAAAGGCAGCACCGAAATTGGTTTATAATTATTTACATTGTTATGTGGGCTTCCTTCATGCATTACACACACTCGGGCAAGTTTTATTTTTCCTGGAAATATGCCAGTCAGTATTGAAGTGTTGCAAATATGTGCCAGGGGAAGGCTTAAAAAATGAGACACTGCTTTGGTCGGTATAGCCTTCAGGTCGTCGGCTCCAGCTGCTGTTCTTTTTTAAGGCAAACAGTAAATTAAGTATCTCCTGCTCTGTCACGGGGCTAAGAAAAATTGAGCTTGCAGATCCAACCGAAGGCATGCAAAAATGAATACTACTACTAGGTGAGGATGCAGCGGAAGAGGGCACGGATATTAAGAAATGCTTGTTAAATTTATCAGCCATTGAGGAATTAGAATACAAATCGCGATCAATTAATAGCTCGTTAAGAAGTATATCATGTGGCCGAGTGATAAGGCTCCCTATGCTATTCCAAATGTTTTGGTAATCAGTATAAATTAAGGAGAATTTATTGCCATAATGCAACTTACCAGCTTTCTTAATATCTGCCTTTAACTTATTTCTATATTTCTTATATTCGCGTAATATTGCTTCATCCCTTGTTTTTACGAAA
The DNA here is from genome assembly GCA_037355805.1 of Ixodes ricinus. NCBI lineage: Eukaryota > Metazoa > Arthropoda > Arachnida > Ixodida > Ixodidae > Ixodes > Ixodes ricinus. The sequence continues at coordinate 28,666 of JAZHYW010002898.1, forward strand.
TTATCGTTAAGTTTATTGCGATGATTGATTCGTTTGTACACATCATGAGTTATCCAAGATTTTTTTATTATTTTTCTTTACATTTCAAACAGGAAATGCTTCACCATAGCATTGTTTTATTTTATGTATAAATATATATTAGCATGTACTAGGTTTCTGCTCGCCATATACGTCATCCCAATGTATGGATGATATCATGTCACCGAATTTATGTATACTATCATAATTGAAGCATCTTACGGTTGCGAAAGCCCCTTCGTTATAGTGTTGGCTTTTCGTATTTTTTTCTAGAAGTATGAACGATACAAAACATCGGCAAATGATCACTTAGAGCGTATGAAAAGATTCCAGAGGTCACTTCTGTGGGTACGTGACTTGTAGTACATAAATCAATAAATGTAGCGCTATCATGAGTTACTGTGGTTGGTTTGTTCGTAACGTTATGACACCCAGAAGGTTCCATGATGTCAAGAAATTCTCGACACAGCGTCTGTGAACCCAGAAGATTGATATTGAGGTCACCTATCAGTAGGACTGGCAAGTTTATTGCACTAACATGCTGCAAGAGATTACTTACGTAATTCGTAAATCCAAGCCACTCTTGAACCAATGTGGAGAAAAGGAAATTCGAACATGGAGATATGAAACATGCTGTTAGCAAGACAGATTGTAGGTCACTATGCTTGTTCGGGGTGCGTCCTGATCAATCCATTGAGTGGGAGACTTCCCTATTAAAGGGCCTCTGAAAAGAGATGTTTTTCTTTCCTAAAGCATAATCGAAACACGCTTGTCAAAAAAAAAGTTTATGCGAAAAAAAAAGTAGATCTCTAGTGACGGCGTGAGAGGTGATTTAATCGGCAGTCACGTCCTCACCACTTGCTTTCTTTCTCGGCATTTCAGGCGCTTAGAGGAGAGGTCGATCGGCTTCGCCTTCACGACCGAGATGGTCGTTTTGGAATGACCCGTGACGTCATGGACTTCGCGTGAACATTTTCAAATCAATCCTTCGCCGTCAATATTTTTTTTTCGCATAAAATATTTTTCGACACGTGTCCTAATAAGACTGTTAAAAAGCGTTTTTTTTATTTTCAGGGGTTCTTTAAGTTAGCCACAAACTTACTTCCCAACCAGCAAGTTATCCTTTGAAGTCTTGCTGCATGCTACCTAAAGGAAAAAGTTCAAGATGTGAAAATTGAATCGGGATGTGCAAGAATGCCTTCCGAGGGTAAAATCATTGGTGTGCATGCTCCGCCAGAGTGCTTCCCCTGCTACGTTTCACTAAAATGTGATGAAGTTATGCCTACATTGCACCAAAAGTTAATTTCACTTTATCACTACCTAAACTAATAGTTCAGGCGTCGCAGTAGAGCCAGATTGTTCATGCAACATTGGGCGAATCGTTCAGAACTTCAGCATATCATTTAGAATAACGTGTGATTTGATTCGATTTCCACACCTAACATGACTTAGTGCTTGGATGTTTCGTGATGTCTCTCATTGTACGTGCTATGTTCGGGCAGTCTGATTATCTCCGTTGGGTGCGCTTCTCGTTCCACGCAGTGGTGCACTCCCGAGAAGCTACGCCCGTGGAGTAGGCAATGCTGTTCTGCATATGTCGTTTTGCCGCAGCACAGCCTTGACTTAAAGGGGCCCTCAAGTGCTTTTGGGATCCTTGTTTTATTGTCATAACTCAGTTTATGAGCACTAACCATCCTAAAAAACAGAAATTACATTCATCTGCGGTCGATTTGCATACTAAAAAAGTATCAACGTTTTCGACACTTAACGACATCGCAGAACGACAGATGGCGCTACCAAACCATGGTGAATACGGTCGAACAACGGACGGCGCTTGTCGGCCACTTTCGAGTGATGGGTTCCACCGTGGACAAGCTGCCGACAGGTCGTGCTCGTTCACGCGAGAACAGGTCGGTGACGAGTGGCTGACACACGCCGTCCGTCGTTCGACCATATTCAACAACGTCTGGCAGCGCCATCTGTCATTCTGCGCCAAAGGTAAATGCCTGGAACTTTGATGACTTTCTGAAGATACGAATCGGCCGCGGATGAATGTAATTCCTGTTTTTTAGGATGATTAGTGCTCGTAGATTGAGGTACGAGCGTAGAACGAGAATCTGAAAACAAGCTTTAGTGCCCCATAAAAGGGATACCGAACCGCAGTTTGGATTTCTCAAAACAAGGACGCAGGAGCGCCAAACGGGAAGCTAGAAACTCCAAAGCATCACTCATACATCAATATCTCAAACGTATGGCAGCACCTTTGGAAAAGGAGAGAGCGATCTAGCGAGGTCTTCGACGTCATTGGGGAATTGTAGTAGACCGTTCCCGCAGCTCGCTAAGCACCCGGATAGCGCTCCGTAATCCCCCACAAGACCTTGAACTATGCAGATAAGGCTGGCGGCGGGCATGCGCAGGTGCGGCGTTTTCTTCCGGGATACCGTAGCGGAGGAGAAAAACGGTCTACTACAATTTCCTATTCTCCCTCGGCAGAATTTCAGAACGAGGGGAAGCGGCCTCGCTTCTCTCCTCCTCGCTTCGGATCGCTAGCTCGAAGGGACGTAGCGAGAAGGAGAGGGAACGGGGATAGTGACGTGACTCCTCTTGTCGGCCGCGTTCACTCGCGCACTTTTTTTTCAAAAATACAGCGATTCGTTAGAGATGTCGCTGTATGAGAGTTGTTTTGGGGTTTTGCAGCGTCCCGCCTATAAGTCCAGCATTGTTTTGTGTGCTCGAAATTTTGCTTCAGTATCCTTTTGAGGGTAAAGCAGTAATCAAGGGTAAAAAGGACAACAAAGCATGAAGTAGAATATATATATATATATGAAAGAAAATGGAACTTGGTGAATGCTGATGTGAAATTTACCTTGCAGTAAACTTTGCTAACTAAAATTCTGGTTAGTCTATATCATAGACTTTGACACTTTGAAATATTTACACTTAATTATTTTATGTGGTTAGCACACATATTTAATGATGCTTGCTAATCCAAAGTGCTCATCAGTGAGTATATAATACAATCGTCCCCCGAGCCCGACATGTATTTCTGGGGGGGGGGGGGGGGGGTGTTGTGTAGTATATCATTTATATACGTCAAGACTGACACTCAAACCAGAACCGTGAGCCACAGCCGAGTTGGCTGTCAGAGGGTTTGAAACATTTCCGTTGCTTTCCACACTTTGGCTTCAAATTGTTAGGTGAGAATCAATCCAGTGAATTATTGCTGGTAAATCCCAAATGCTTTGATTTTGGCCAGAGGTCTCCAATACTGCACTCAATAAGAGGCCTCATATAAACCTACAAATCATATCAACTCGTTCTTTATCATTTAGTACAAATGCAGTGTAAGGAGCTGTTTCCTATGCTCTGTTCAGCACCAAGCTGACAGTGCGGTGGGAGCTACACATTCACCAGACCTATCCACCACCGCCTTCTCGTCACCGGACCCTGCTCCCGGCGCATGCATGTGGGCGGGAGCGTGATGAGATGGCAAATGATGGACGTACAACTGGTTTAGCAAGCACGTAGCTTCCTCTGCACCGTCAGCTTAGGGGTGAACGCACTATACCAGTTGTGCGACTATACATAGACCAGGTCAGAACCCGTGTTGTCAAGGTTTGTGGTGATTTAGCTCTGGAAAAATCCAGGAAGGAGCCAGACATCTCATTTTTCTCCGACACGATTCACGGTGGTCCCGCTAAAAGAAAATGAGATATATTTAATTCCCTCATAAGCTACAACGGAACTAAATAGCCGTAAACCTTTTATCTATAACGTCACACACACGGCACCCAAAACGAAAATGTAGGATGACGATAGGTGATGCCATTAAATGACAAAGCAGTACAACATCATGCTTGTGTTTAACATCTGTTAATGTGCATGGTGATTCTGCAATAACCCGAACATTAACTTGAAAAAAATAATTCGCAACTAGAAGCATGATTTTTATGGGAATCAAATAATGTTGGGAATATTTTGTGAGATGCCTGATGTCTTCTATATTTAGGTTCATCAAAATTGACTGCTGAAAAACATTGATTCAAGGTTTCTACATTACCACCTTCCTTGTTCCATTTTATTGAATGACATTGACAGTACCATAAGGAATGAACAAAGAGTGAAATCTACCACCTTGTTGCCAAACCCGCCTACCAAAGGTGGCTACGAGATTCTCTTGTTGCCACATGGTCGCTTGAATAAACCGTTAACTATTGTATCTAGCTGTACTGTGGCAGCAATGTTGTAGCTGTGATGCTCATAGGGCCAGGTCTCTTTCAGATGTGCCTATTCCCGTCGGAGAGTAGCCTGCTTTACAACACTAGAGCGCACGACACAAGAGCGCCTACATTAGAGCGCCGACAGTAGAGCACCAGGACGTTAGCACGCGCGCCACTAGAGCGCCGCGACGTTAGAGTGCGTGACTCGAGAGCGCGGCGACGTTAGCGCGCGCGACTCAAGAGCGCTGCGACTTTAGAGCGCGCGACTCGAGAGTGCAGCGAAATTAGCTCGCGTGTGCTTAGAGCGCCCGTCATGAGAGCGCAGAACCAGTCCAGCGCGAGTGGCCCGACCGGACCGACCACTTGTTCGGGCATCGCGTGTTTTAGGTAAAATTGGCCGCGATTTATGCCGTGAAATTCGGCAATGACATTGCGAAATGAGTCGACAAAATTTTAGCGTGTGACAAACCACTAAAGTGTTACACGAAACGGAGAGCAAAAAACAAACACAAAGAGTATTTGTAGTGTGCATTTTTGCAGAACGAAAACATTGAAGCTGACCTAGCTTCATCATTTTTTTATTTTGTATATCACAGATTTGCAGGGGAGGTTTTCTGTATCCATCAAAAGACTGGAAGGATCTGCATCCGATGAAATTGCGCTAAGCTTTCCTTCGATGAGTGTTTTACTGATACTTTTTTGAGTGGTGAGCTTTCTTCATTACGGACATGGACGTCAGAATACCATTTAAAATTATACGAGGGACGTCTAAATGGCCACCAAATAAATCGGAGCCCAAATGCCTGTCAATAATAGATTAAATATAGCAAAAAGTAAACTATTTATAGTATATCCGAGGGGCGCACCGCAGCACTGTGACCTTACACTCGCTGCTCCACTCAACTGCAAACTTTCCCGGTAGCTATATGCCTCAGCCCACTCCCTTCCCCCTTTTCTCTCCGATGTCAGTGAACAATTGATTAGAAAGAGTCGTACCTGTTTTAGTTTAAATTTTTATTAAAGGCCTGGTCAATCAATCAAAAATCACCAATGCCTCAATCCGATAAGTCGCACAATTTTGTTCTGTCTGTGGAGCCGCGGGTACATCCAACATTTTGCTGTGTTCAGTAACAACAAATGTTGCTGTGACCGAACACAGCTAGGCCGCACTGAAATAAGATTCCAAGGTACTTTACAGATTCAACATATTCCACTAATAATAATACATAATAATAATAATAATAAATTTTATTTTCACACACTTTGGAATTCAAGTATTAAATACGGGCATATCAAAGCCTGCAGAGGGCTTGCATGATGATGCCCATAAAAAAATTCAAAAAACCGTTATCGTGATTCCACAATGTAAGACAGAAAGTCGTACTATAAAAACAAAAAAAGCCTAAAAAAGCATGATAGACGAAAAAAAAGCACGTAGGAAAAAAAAACGAAAAGCGTTAAACGAAAATGAAGTAAGAGGGAAAGAATAAAGAAAAGGCGAAACCAAGTTAACATTAACTTAGCTAATTACAGTTTTAAGCTCGAAGCCTGCAGACACAGCAAAGAGATGCTAGATGAAATCGAAGTTGGTGCACTTGAGTTCCTTCTTCAGTTGTTTCAGTAATGTAATGTCAATGAAAGTGTTGGGGAGGGCGTTGAACAAACACAGAACAAACACGGAATAATTATTATGATCAAGAATCAAGAATCAAGAATAATTTTTATTAGGTGTCCAGGAACGACCATGCGGTCTTGGTACTGGCACACCGAAACTTACACACTACAAAAGAGTAAAAAAAAAAAACGTAAAAGAACTCAAAACATTGAGTAAAAGATATGATACATATAACGCATGCTGACACAAAGATATGATATGCAAAACAAGGGAAGAACGGAACACAGAGTCCGAACGCAGAGTAGAAGACTACCACAAAAACGAATATACCTTATTAAAAAAATGTATAATAACATCACAATCACGACAGGTTCAGCGAGACTCATACAAGACTCTGAGAGATCTGACAAATTCAGTCACACAAAAAATATCAAGATCACTTGCAATGCCATTATATGCCCGACACATGCGAAACATGGGGTCCAGGATATTTAACGTCCAAGGAGAGTAAAAAGACGTTGTCAAACGGGTCGCTGTCCGAGGAACTCGTAAAGATATCTGTGAGAGCAGTTCTGAACAGTGGGCTATGCCATAAAGGACTTTGAAAAGGAAAACCAGATCTGCCTTTTCTCGACGGTTATATAAGCTGTTCATTTGTAGGACGTCCAATACATTGTTACTCATTGATAGAGATGTTTCATTGCGCAAATATCGATATCGATAAATAGATAAAAATTTGTTTTGCACTCGCTCCAGCCTTAGGAGGGTAGTTTTACAACTACCATTCCATACAGGAGATGCGTGTTCGAGTTGAGACCTTGTCAAAGAGCGGTACAGGGTTACAAACGTAGCGGGGTTTTTAAATACTCTAGTCGTTCGACAAACAACACCGAGCGCGCGCAAGGCGCAGGTACTTATACGAGCCACGTGGCTATCAAATCTCAGGGAGGAGTCAAAAAGCACTCCCAAGTCCCGCACTTCACTAGAACGGCACAATACTTCTGAGCGAACACTGTAAGGGAAACACGTTGTTTGCGTTTTGCGACTATAGGACATGACCTTGGTTTTCGAGCTGTTTAGTAGGAGACCGTTCAGTGAACACCATTTGCTAAATGAGTTTATGTCCTCTTGTAGAAACTTGCAATCTGAGATAGTTTTAATCTCCCTAAATATCTTAATATCATCAGCATATTGCAAAAAGGACGAGTTTACAATCTGATCACACACATCGTTCACAAAAATAGAAAAAAGAAGTGGGCCGAGAACTGATCCCTGAGGTACCCCAGACGTGGCCGTGTACGTAAAAGAATACGCGCCGTTCGCACGAGCAACACATGTTCTATTAGACAAATAATTCTGAAACCAGTAGTGTAGCCCTCCACAGACACCAATACCACAAAGTTTTGATAAAAGAATGCCATGGTCAACCACATCAAAGGCCTTACTCAGATCAAAGTAGACCACGTCAAGCTGGCCTCTGTGACACACAGCTTTGGATGCTGTGGACATAAATGAAATCAAATTTGTTGTTGTTGAGCGTCCTGATACAAATCCGTGTTGGTTGGAACTTAATACATTTTTAAGCGAAAGGACAATGTTTTGTGGACTACCATTTCAAAAAGCTTCGAAAATGTAAACAGCAGAGACACTGGCCTGTAGTTTGACGCAGTGGTACGACTTCCAGACTTGTAGACTGGGACTACGACAGACTTCCTCCACATGTCAGGAAACACTCCTGCTTTTAAGGAGTTGTTGAAAATATCATAGAGGATGGGTGTGAAAATTTCGTGAAATGCTTTTACAAGTGCTGCTGGAATACCGTCGTGACCTGAGGACATGGTAGGCCTCAGCTTTTTTATGCATTCCTGAACCATTCCCTCATCCACAGGCAGGGAGGAAATGGATCCGTTCACACTAGGGGATGGCGGCTGTTGGTACCCACTCCTATTGTGTTTATATACAGAACTGAAATGACGCGCGAATATATCGCATACACTTGACGTGGTCACATTCTCCTCATTAAGTATAATATCAGGATGTATCAATTTTCTACCTCGAGAACGAACATGTCGGTAGAGTTTTCTTGGATTTCTCCTCAATTCGGACTCCACTGACTCCACATATATATCATGATCAATCCTCTGATGTTGCTTACAGAGGCGTCTATAATGAATGAACTCAGCCTCCCACCTGAGACTACCAGTCTTTTTAAATTTGCGGTGAGAGAAGCATTTTTTCTTCAGCAACCATTTTAAATACGGAAAAAACCAGGAAGGAAATGTTGAATTGGTATGCTTCTTTAGAGGAATGTAATGATCTATTCCCTCCTGCACCGCAGTGGTGAATTGAAGAACCTGATAATTGACGTCAGATGATTGCAGGATAGGGGACCAGTCGAACGTTGAAAAGTGGTTATATAATCCCTCATAGTCACCAGCAGCGAAGTTATGCAGTTTGCCTAGATAAGTGAGACTAGCAGCCGGTATACGGCTGACAGGTACACTCAAGGTTATAGCCACTTCAAGTGCAGGATGATATTTGTCTGTCGGTACTAAAAGGAATCCACTCTTAATAACAGAAACGTTATCAATGTCTGAGAAACAAAGGTCAAGCATAGCGCCTTTACTATTTTTAACCATGCTAAACTGATTCAGGGCCATGAAAGAGGCAAAGTCAACAAGATGATCGGCCTTCTTGCACCATAATAATTACTTGAAACAACACTGTGAGTTTCCCAGCATACACCTGGTACATTAAAATCGCCAATTATTAATTGTTTGCATTCACTCAGTTTGTCTGCTATATCCTCAATTCCAAGGAGACAATCATTAAACTCCTCAGGTTCAATGTACGGAGGAAAATAAAAAGTACCCATCACAACGCGTTCTCTATTATCAAACTCCAGCTCTACCCACACAGATTCCGAATAAGTCTCAAGATCGGCGCGCCTGCTGCACTTCAAAGACCTATCGATTGCAATCAAGACACCGCCTCCCGTTTTCTTTCCGCGAGATAAATCACGATCACTGCGATGCACAAGAAAATCCGACGAAAAATACTCCCCAGACTGTATTTCTGGGCATAACCAGGTTTCTGTGATACAAAATATAGAAAAATCTGTACTTAATAATAATAATAATAATAATAATAATAATAATAATAATAATAATAATAATAATAATAATAATAATAATAATAATAATAATGTTTATTGACGCAACGATCGTCAGTACATATACAGTAACCGGTTCGCCAAAGCCGATGACGGCTTGTGCGACAAGCCTTCATCGGCTTCTCGCACGTAATAATAATAATAATAATTATAATAATTATAATGCTCTCCAAACTGCAGCTCAATGACCCGCCAAAATATAGGTCTTGCTGGTTAGTTGTAGCGGATCATTTCTGCTCTCCGATGAGGATACACAAAAACGACAAGATGTACTTCTGTTTTTTTTTCTGATATATAGAGATATTTACTTTGATGTGCTGGTTGCAACCGCGATAATCTATCACTTGCATACCTCGCGAAAATTATTCCAACCTGAACTCATAAATATAGTAATTTTTATTTATAGCTCTGCACCTACAAGTAGCTCCAGCATTTGAATATGTTGCTTCCAAGCCACAACCCAATCACTCCCAAGTATGCATTCAGCGAAAAGTAAAAGCGAGAAACGAACCCACGATTATAAATATTTGAAAAGTTCTCACCCTGCCATGGCGTCTAGGAGCGAGATCTTCCCTTCGATTCGCTGTATAGTCCACGCTTTCGAAGTCATCCTTGCAGAAACTCATATATGGACACTTTCCCATGCAGTTTTCCGCCAAAGCGCGGATAAGCAACACCTGTACGAAATGACAGCACAGACAATCGAAAAGTAACGGACACACGTTTACACACGAGGCCGCGGTTGTATTCCAAAATAGTGCTCGGTTTCGCTCGCGAGTTGAACTTCCGACCCTCGGCGTCCAAAAACCTACTCGCATCTGAAGTTGTTCTCGTTGATTCCTCCAGCTATTGTCACGGGACTCAACCCGCAGGAGTAGCTAAGAAAGCCGTCGAAAAAAGGAACGCGACGGACGACCGTTGGGGGTTGGGACGCCTTCTTGGAGACCGATACGGCGTAGAGACGTCCGTGACGTCACTGCCAAAAACGTAAAAACAAGAATATATATATATATATATATATATATATATATATATATATATATATATATATATATATATATATATATATATTTATATATTTTTTACGTTTTGCGGAGAGTTTCTTGCAGGCGGTTGTGTCCAGTTGTGTCTAGTGTTGGGGCGGGGGGAGGCGGCGGTCGCGGCGTGTTATAGATGCAGTGACATACGCTAAAGAACAGAGGCCGGGTACACGAAGCGATCTTACGCCAAGAATGTACGTACGACAACAGCTCCGGAGCAGTCTTTCTACGATCAAATCAACATGACTGACAACGCCGCTCAGTTACTTGGTCGCAACGACCAACGGACATTTATTTTTCTACGTGCTCCTCTCGCGTGTCCCGATTTCAAGCAGCAAGAAAAAGAAGGAAGCACTCGTAACCGGCCACGACGAACATGAACGCTGGATCCACAAGCACCCGGGGAAAAGTACAACGGCAACGATGCCACCGACCGAGCGAGCTCGAAGCCTAGCAGGCACTCCGACTCATCGCAACGTTGCCGGCGTTGCTCCGGCGGTCCTTGTTCAAGACCGTCTGCCCACGAGCGACCGGCTGGCTCGCTGAATGGAATACGCGCCCGCGCGACCCTCAACCTGTTGTCCATTCTATCTCCTTGTTTTATTTGATTGGGAGCTCAAATAAACGCCGTATGGATTACTTTCGCAACAAGGTATGTCCACTTTGTTATTAGTGGGCCATCTTTACTCTGACACGCTTCTCTCCGCGTTCACGCTCAGTTGTTTCCGATAGTACATTACTGTCGAGCTATAACAGTTCGTGGGAGCTACGCAATGCCGGTCCCACCTTTCTTTGCCGAGAGTCACGTCAATATCGACTGGTACTCGTAAAAGATAGGTCCCGAAGCACTTCGATCAAACGTGCGCGTCCGCTCCGAGTGTGCGCAGGTATTTACGTAGTTGAAGCGTCGGCTCGCTGCTGCATATCCGAGACCGCAAAAAACGCCGCGGTGATTTGTTGCCATCTACGTCGCTTTGCAAACGACTGGCACGGGCCGTTATTTACCATACTATGACAGTTGTGTTGACTTCGAAGGAACGAGCTGGGAGCATTCTCCGGGGTAGTACGCGAAGTGAAGAGGCGAATGGTGAACACTGGAGGTGAAGATGGTGAAGACATGGTGAAGATGTCAACACAGGATGTCAAGGTATCATAATAAACCGGACATGACGTCACAGATGTCAAAATACTACTCTGCTATTTCGCTCTGCCCCGTATCGACCTCCGAAAAAGGCGTCCCTCAAAAGCTGGAAAAAAAAGAAAAAAAAAAAACCGCCATGCCGTGGCGCTTTTTTTTATTTTCTGTTTGCGCCGCATCAAGCGCAGAGGGAGAGGGAAAGTAAAAAGAACGTGCATTGCAAAGAAGCCAACTGTCAAGGGGGCCTTGCGAAGAAGCGCACTACCAGTTCAGCCTACTCATGCAACACCACCTATACTCTGTTTCATACTTAGCGTGCAACGCTGTCAAAGCTACTGGCGCGAAGGCGTGGCTTCATCAACGGTTTTGTTCGCGCGAGACCGCGTGCCAATGATCAACGAGATCAGGCCGCACGCTCGCGCCAGTAGCTTTGACAGCGTTGCACGCTAAGTATGAAACAGAGTATAGAGCTGAAGGGCGCAGCGCTTTTCCGGTGACGTCACGCGAGTCGGCTGGCGAGCGCCGCGGAAAAGCGCTGCACCGAAGGCGTCGCGCATAGATTTACCGACGTAGAATGGAATTTTTTATTGACCCAAACGTTCATTAATGAACCTTTTGGCGAATGTGTGCTACCGCCTAGACACACGACTGGGTTCGAGACTAAGTGGCTAGGAAACAACGCGCCCGCTAAGCCTCTCCCACCCGTTCCGCACCCAAAACGTCAGCCACACCCTGTTCACCCACTGAGGTGCTGTGACCTATAGTCCGTTGCAGTCTAAGAACGAATGGCGAGGGTAAGACGGGCCAGGGAGGAGAAAGCAGACGGAACGCTAAAGAGAGAAGGAGGTTTTCCCCTCTCTTTTCCAGCGTTCCGTCTGCTTCCTCCTCCCGGCCCGTCTTACCCTCGCCCTTCGTTCTTAGGTTGCAACGGACTATAGATACGTCTCCCTCAAACTCGCCTTTGTTCCCTTCGTGAGTAATCTTCTGCCCCGAAGTTGACAGAAAGAAACCATCTTCCCTTTCTGCTTGGCCAGTAGAAAGGAGAGAGGGTACTAGAACCACTTACTCTCGAACCGATGTTTCTACAAAAGGAACATTGGTAAAACAGAATTTATAAATATCTATATGACTGGGAAACATACATTGTTACACGGGCAGCATATTAGGACGTACAATTATTGTTATGATATGAAAGAAGAAGGTTAACGACGTTTTGAAAGAGGTGGGTTTTAGTTTTAGGAATCCAAATCTTGGGTACTTTAATTATCTCTAGGACTTCGAAGACACAAACAAACAAAACAATAAATTCCCTTGTTATTGAAGTGATCGGGCCCGCCGAAATGCATAACAGCAGCAACCAAGTTGGTGATGGCATGTGTGGTTACTGAATTTGCATGTGAAGCTAATGAAAAGAAGATTACTTTAAAAAATGTCGACTTTTGGAGCACGAAAAAAATGTAATCTGTTGAAATGTATTTTTACCAGCAAAACTTCAGGCGAACTGGGGAATGTTCTTCATAAAGTAATCTATGAGAAACTGAGACACGAAGACGAAAAATAAAACGCAGAAAAGACAAAAAAGAGGCAAAGACACCGCCTAGATGAAAGCGCAGAAGTTTTGATTTAACCGATTGCAGGCAAACTTAAAGCATAATTTTCAGTAAGGGAAACATGCAGCTGTGATAGCTTCATGCACACATCTTCCCGCGTTCATTCACACTACGAATTGGTGCTGTGAATATAAGTTATCTTACCTTTGAAAGCTTCAAATTGAATATTCTCGTGTATCCATACTTTCTTATTGTATTCATCTTGACACAATTCAAACACAAGCAACTTAGATGCCGCTCTGTAGCTTTCGTGAAACTAAGACGCAGCACATGTACGGCAATGTACGCAATAATAATGCTATGACAACTGTTGCACTGAATATAAAATATTTATTTAGATTTCAGGGTTTCACTTTTTGTTTTCTTTGACTTGGAATTAGCCTCAAAAGCTTTTCGTTCACCTTTCCACAATAGTTTAACAGCACAATGTTCGTGCTGCACCAGAACAAGTTCTTCAGCACGAGCTCACTTGTGTGTCCTTCTTCGCATGCGTCGAAGTCAAATGTCTCGTTGGTAGACAGCCGTTTCATTGTAAGCTCGCTGACGAACTGACGCTGGATCGGAACCTTCATAAACTCTGACTGCTTGGAGAGTTCTTGAGCAACAACGTAATTGAGTGTCATGGCATTAACGGCGAACATAGTTGGATAAAGGAGCCCCCTCGATCCAATTGCTTGACAAGAGAGTAGTTCTCCTGCGCAAGTGAAACTGTTGCCATCTTATCTTCTTCGGTAAGCGCCGCCCTGCATTTCTGATATTTCGGATTTTTCAAAGCGGCATAAACTGTGTACCCTGCCACGGAGACTAGGACTGGGAGGTCTAATTTATGGCTTTTGACACTGCCTCTCCTGTAACTATACTCTTTTGCAGCTGGGCCGTGGCGTGTCTACTTGTTTTTCAAGCTCCTCCCATCGCTCGTCTTCACACGGGATTGTCGGCAACGTACTCTGCAGTCGCAGCTTATTTTCACCTTCATAAAGCTCCCTTATATATCTGTAATATTGCGAGCCAGCCAGCTGCCTGAACTTCCCGAAACGGTCTTCCAAGCTATCAGTCTGAATCTTTCCCAGCAGGACCTAGTTCAGCCCGAGTTCAGTGAAGCAGTATTCGGTGGTCTGTACAAGGCCACGGGTTGTTTGACGGAGTGTTCCGTGAGTGTCCTTGGTCAGCGTGCCACTGGTTTGGTTCTCGTTTTCCCATACGTCAAGCCAGGCCTCCAGCCAGTCAAAAAGACTGCACAAAAAATGCACACTGGGATCGTTCTCTGAAAAATCACTGGTTCTTGAAAGTCGTCTCTGAGTCGCGTTCTTTGTTCGGCGTCCATGGTAAAATTTCCTTCAGATTTCGGGACCTCGACGATTTCATTGATTCCTTTAATAATATGCGCCACAGATGTAGGAACAAGAAGGGGACATAGAGCGAAGGCTACAGGCTCCTGACCGTGGTTTTGAAAACGGGAGCTTGCGCTACAAAGATACGTTTCTAAAAATAAAAGCGAGAGCTAGCTTGTGCTTGTCGCCTTCACTGCCACGTCAGCGTGAAATTCAACAAAATAAATTCAATAATTAAAAAAAAACGATGTGAAAAGATATGAGAGTTTTCACCCTGGTATGCGTCGATAGAACCAGGTTTTTTTGAGGAATAGACCGCACCCATACTTTTCGGAGTTCTTCATCCTCCGGGAACTTAAACACAGACAGTTTCTTCAATGACGTTTCATAGTTCCCATGGCGCCCAGGGACATAGGATTTATGAGACATGGTTACCCCGAAAGCCGCCCGTAACTTGACAACCACCACGCGTAAACAGCCACGCACACCAAGCACAAAGACAAAAGAGATGGTTAGAGCAGTTGGCGAACTCCCGACGCGAGACTTGTGCAAGCGGCCGTGCGCAAAGGAGGCAAAAATAGTCCATTGCTAAACTGCCCCGGGAGAACCCTAAGCTTAGAGAAAGCTAAAAACAAAAGCAAAAAAAAAAGGCCGGATCATGCGGCGCTTGGCGTCTTTGGGAAAACACAACTAAGAAAAAAAAAGAGAGCATGTGTTGCGGAGAAGCCTTCCTCTCATGTCGGCCCACTCGTCGTGAATCTGTGACGTCACAACTCCCATCACTGCGGCCTTTGCTCTAGGTGGTGTTGACTCATGCCGACGCTTCTTGAAGGGAGAGAGGGAAGCGCTGTGGCTTTAGATCTAGGTGGTGTTGGCACCGATCAGATTGTGCTTGGATTCCCTCTTTTAACCGATTTGGTGGGCTGAATTCGAAGTTTTCCAATTTTTATTTCAGGCAAATAAATTGATTTATAACGTGAAATCATTCGAGACATGCGTGAGTTCATGTTGCTTTGACATTAAAACAATGTTTTTATTTTCCATCAAACGAATGATGGAGGGAGACCGAGGAAAAAAGCTGCACGTGCTGCTTGAAGAGTCCCCGGCCGCCATCTTACACAAACAGCAGTGGCACAAGAAAAATAAACAAGACAGAATGGTATTATGAAGGTAATAAGCCGGTAATATTCAAGTTCTTCGTAGTAACAGATGATCTATACATTGACAGTTCCGTGGAACTATGTATCGATGAAACACATGATATATAGATACATTGAGAGGATACATCCACAGAAAATATCATACATATAGGCGTTTAGATATATACAGAGAAAACACGAAGTATTATAAATCTTAAATCTCTGAAAAGTACTACTAAAAGCCGCATTAGAAAATAATTCTCGAATATATTTTTCGATGACTTAATAGGATCGATATTTTTGAAGCTAAGAAAATTAAGTAAGTTTGGAAGCGTATTAGATAACATTTGCTCAGCGTTGGTCGTTCAAATATAAGGAAACTTACAATTTTGCGTATTTCGAGGGGAGTAAGTTGGCGCTTATTGTGAAAGAGAAGCCAGGTCAGTGAGAATAAAATAATTTTAATACTTCAGATTTATAACACAGACACAGTCGTTATATATATTTAGTATTCACGTTCACCAAATTTAAACTTTTAAACAACGGTTCACTAGGATGGTCGTATGGGACATTGAAAATGTTTGTTAGCACTTTGTCTGCAACAAGAGTAGTTTATTTAATTTGCTACTTGTACCGCTGCCCAAAACTAGGTGGCAGTAGTTTATATGAGAGAAAAATAAAGAGTTACAGATTAAACGTTTGAGACTTGTTGGCAAGAGATGGCGTTGTTGATACATCAAGCCAACGACACGCGATAGTTTAAGAAAAATAGAATTAATATCATCGTCCCATCGCATTTGAACTGAGAGTACAACCACGAGTTTTAAATGTAGTGTGGACTTTCATTCTATTTGAATTTAAAACCATATCACAAATAAATGTAAAAATCTTATTTTTATAGCGAAATAAAACTGATTTTGTTTTATTTGCATCGATGTTTAGAACATTACAGCTACACCACTTAACAAAGTGTTTAAGAGTTCTATTTCCGCTATTTATGAGTTCATTACAGTTATTACCTTCAAATAGAAAACTAAAACCACCAGCGTAAATTACATTTTCGATAATCTGATTTACGTTCACGATATCATTTACATATAAATTAAACAAAAAGACCTAGAATACTTCCTTGGGGAACTCCAGATCCAATTTGTTTTATATTTGAAGAATATCCATTTATATGGACGTATTGCTCACGATGTGAAAGATATGATGCAATCAAAGCTGATACCAGTCCAAGAAAATCACATGATTTTAGCTTCGGTATTAACAGATTATGACCCTCATTAACGGCATGAGCCTATCGACCAATCAGGACTTTTCCGTCCCACGGCACCGACGCCGACGCCAGATTTTTTGCGACACGAGCTCCTTAAAGCTATCGTTTTAAAATGCTTGAACGAAAATTTGTCACGTGACTCGCTCTGACACGAAGATGGGATCACTGGAGAATACTATCGTGGCCTTCTTTAGGAGGATAAGAACGAAGGCGTAGTTACTTTTTTTATAAAAATAGTAAAATGGTTGCATACAAGAGTGCTAGCAAGAGCACCACTGAACACGCCGAGTACTAGAGTGATTCGAAAAATGAAGCATTTATTTCCTTTATGCACCAAAGAGACTAGAGACAGAAAAGAAGCAACGCCTAAAGCATCGACTTCTCATTTCAGGAATCGCTTCTAAACTCTGGAACGTTGTTGAAGAGCGAGCGATACTTCGTTTGTTACGATTAAAATTCGAAAATTCCTCAGGTTTTCAGGGGGTGCCAGGAAGCTCCGGGCCAAATCGGTTAATTATGCCAACACCAGAACCCGCAAACAAAACTGCGTCAGGAAGAAGACATTGAATTGGCCAAATGACTGGAATCGTGAGAGGCTATTTCCGATCCGACGAGTGCCATGCAGTGAACCTATCATGACGGAATATGCTTTGCCCACTTACACGAAGGAAAAAAAAAACAAAAAAAACAGAGATGATACATGCAGGTAGAGTGACAAACACGACCGCTAGAATAATGAGAAAATCCTTGGTTCTGTTTCTGAAAGAAAATAAAGTCACGTTGTATCTCCAACTCACCAATCTAAGGATTCAATATCTAACAACAGCGAATTTCTACAGAATTTATCACAGTTGCAAACATTTAAAAATAAAAAATTACTTCACTGACATATCGTATGTTTTAAGATCACGTTTTTTTATATATATCCAGCGCTATCACCCCTTTTTCCTTCTTCTTTAAAAAAAAATCCCATTTTACAACAATGGTAAAATCTTCAAGCAAACATCCTTTTGGTGTGATTCCTGCTTTTAGATACACTTGCTGCGTTGACTGCTTTCGTACGTAACTTTCGTACTTTTAGAAATGTGGCACTGTGGTTCCGAGTGGGGGAACTGGACTCACCGATTTGTGGTCAATCTTCCATTGGGTGGGAACTGGGCGCATCTGCCCTGCGGAGGGTGTACAATCTTGCAGCGCTTCTTTGTCGTAGGGGTGGCTGGGGCGTCATACTCTCCGAAAGCGTCGGGTACCCGCGGGTGGTTCTGGGACGATGTTCTACGGAGCTCTGCATAGGAATGCTAGGGTGCTGCGCGGGGCGTTTTGGTTCTCGGGGCGGGTGCCATATTGTCTTAGGAAAGTTGGGTGGCACCGCTGGGGCGTGTGGCCCTCCGTCAAGGAGCAGTCCCTATGTCGAAAGTTGACATCGGACGACTGCGGCGTCCTTGGCATAATGGGGGTCGACTGTGTGCCACAGTGCACTGTGTTGGGCGAGGCACGGCTTCTGATGTCAGCCGCATCGGAAATTATGATAGCTGGCGGGGTGTCGCTCCATCCAGCTGGTTCTTGGTTTGCGTTTTTTATGATGATCTGTTGGTAATGGAGTGCAAGAAGTGCTACACCCTCAAAACTTAAATGGAGACCATCGGCTGCGAGGACGCGTCACGCTGGCATCTCCGAGAAGGCGTGATGATTGAAGTAGATGCCTGATTCACTACGACAGAGTTTGCTTACTTCGATGTTGAATCTGTTGACATGGTTGTAAAACCACCATACAAATTGGTGGTTGGGGAAGTGCCGGCGGCCGGTTGCAATACGGGGCAGTACGAGGCCGATGTCGATGTGTCCAATCTCTGGTCTCGTTGATCGGATGTAGCTCAGGAGCTCGTGGAGGTGTTCCAGGCTTGCTTGGGCGCCGTCCTTGGTGAGATCGTTAGTTCCAACGTGCAATATTAAACTGCTGACAGTTTAGGGCAGGTATTCTAAAAGTTGCATCACGTCCGAGAAGCGGTATTTGGCTTGCGAGTCTCTAATGATCGCGGTCTTGATTGTGCACTTCGGGTACTTCTTAGATAGACGCTCCGCAGTTGGGGGGCCGATAGCCACTGTTAAATGCAGGTGAGGCAGAGTAGTTTGCGAACAATAAACTGGGAAAATGTAATAAGTCAAAGATACGTACTTTCGGAGTTACTATACTAGGACGTTTATTCGATATGGTATGATGTATTAAACCTTAGAGTGATAAATTGGCCACTGAAAATGACCCCAAATCGGCAGCCGCCATGTTGCATGTTTTTGAGCACTAGACACAAGACCGTATAGTTCTACGTCCAGATGTTAAAGAAGTACCCGCGCACAAAGAATTGCTTATTGATCGATAATAACAGTACCGACGAATTAACTCATGTTTCGTTTGCTTTCAGTCCAAAATGTGCTTACACTACAAAAACTCGGGCGGCTTCTCCGTGCCTTCGCCAGATGCCGTGAGCCTCGGAGCAGTATTTTGGGTTTTTATCACAGCAAGACACTGATTTCTGGGGCTAAATGTATTTAAAAAATAGTTTATCGTGTTTTAGAGTAAAGCTCTTAGGCGCCCGTTTCCGGGTTGAACGGCGTCGGGGTTTGCGTAACCGCGCATTGCATTCTGGACCTTTGCCATAATGACTTCACCCATGACGCACGTGTGACGTTCCGAGTGTAAAACCTTCCCGCTAAAATTTGGGGGAAAATGTTTTCGCTAAATTTTCTGGGAAACGTTTCCGCTAAATTTAACAGGGAAATTTTTACGCTAAACTTAACGAAAAAGCGGGAACATTTTTCCGCCAAATTTGGCGGGAACATTTTTGCGCTAAATTTAGAAAAAAAGTGTTTCCGCTAAATATAGCGGAAAAGATTTCCCGCTACATTTAGCTCGGAAATTGACGTCACGTGACCTCACCATTACTTCACCCTTGCCGATTAATTCGGGGAGAAAAGTTTCGCTAAATTTAACCAATAAGTTTAGCTTAAAAATTTCGCCGCTGAATTTAGCAGCAAAAATTTTGATAAATTTCACACTAAATTAAGTAGTAAAATGTATGTAAATTTCCCACTAAATATAGCGGGAATATATCCCTGTTAATTTTAGGAGATACATTTTCCCATAGTTTACAGGGAAACTTCGCGAAATTTTCCCGCTAAATGGTAGGGGAGCACGAGAGGAGGAGAAGAGGGAACGAAGGGGGAGCAGCGCATTCCTTTCCCTCCGAACCCTCTCCTCCTCCTCCTCAAGAGCTGCGCTCTAATTTGGCATTACAGAAAATCATAAAAGTCTGTCATTACTTGGAGCGCAGCTCTCAGTCGCCCATATCTGGCATGAGCGGCGTCGCCGTCGCCATCGCCTTCGGCGTCAGCCTAGCCTCGCGCGTTGCATTAAGGGAGTAATGCAAGCTGACGTAACCGCGTGTTGAATTATGGAAAAATTTACCCTCTAAATTCAGAGGGAAATTTTTCGCAAAGTTTCCCCGCTTAATTTAGCGGAAAACTTTACCCACTACATCTAGCGAAAAAAAAATGTTCCCGCTAAATATTGGTAAAAAAAATATTGTCCGCTAAATACAGTGAAAAAAATTACGCGCTAATTTTAGCGGAAAGCAGTCCACGCTAAATTTAGCAGAAATGTGTGCCTGCTGAATTTGCAGAATATTTCAACGGCTAAATCTACCGGTTAAACCTCCTGCAGAAGTTCATGAGACAGAAATAGTCATAAACTGCTTCTTCTTCTAGCGCTTCGGTGCCTTGGGTACCGCATAAACATTTTTTAGGATGCCCGGACCAGGCAGGCCTGGGAGATGACGTGTCCTGGGTTCACCAACTAGTGGGCCAGGAAAACGCACTTTTCCAGCTTGAGCATGAGACCGCCGTCCTGCAATCGTGCCAGAACAGTATGTAGGTTCTGTCCATGCTTCCCGTCGTCGGTAGCAGTAACCTGGATGTCATCCAACAATACCGCCACGTGCCTCACGCCCCTGAATAGGTTGCCCATTTCGCCCCAATAGATGGCTGGGCCTGAGGCAACGCCGAACGGTAGGCGCGTGCACTGAAAGAGTGCCAGAGTCGTCGATATTGTGACATACTTTAGGGCTGCATACTTGAGTATCAGCTGCTGGTAAGCATCTCTGAGGTCGAGCTTCGTAAACTTTTGTCCCCGGACAAAGCCAATTAGATATCTTCAACCCGAGGCTGCAGGTATTTCTCGACGGCAGCGATGGGGTTGAGGGTGGCCTTGAAATACCCGAAGATATTGACGTTGCTGTCTCTCTTGAGGTCTGGAACGTTGGGCGCTGCCCACTCGGACGTCGTAATGGGCGCCAGAATGCCTTCTTGCTGCAACCGTTGCAGCTCCTGGGTTACCCAGTACTTGAGGGCGAACAACAACAGACAAGTCTTGAAAAAACGATGCGGGGCACTCTAGGGTAAGTAAATTCCGGCTTGCGTCCCAGCGAAGGTGCCCACCTCCGGCTGGAACACCAATTTGAAGTCCGTCAGGAGGCTTCGGACGTCTTTCACCTCATGCAAACAGCTTCTTGGTTCTCCGGCAGGCGGACGCCCAGTGAGGGAATCCAGTTCCGGCCCAGCAGCGCCGGCGACTACCTTTTGCTTAGGTAAAGAGGAAGGATTGCCTCCATGTCGCCAAGACGAAGGCTGACCACGGCGTGACCCTGGACCTGGGAGAGCTGTCCGAACTAGCTACGCACCACGACGACAGATTACTCGACGGTCACTCCGGGGAAGGTCCGCTTGAACGTTCACGACACGCTTACCCCTGTCCACACCTCCATGACATGGAGTGCTCGCATATTTTACTGTCATTAAGTACTGTGGCACGGGCGTAGGGACAGGACCCATGTTTCATATGTTGAAGATCTGTGGGTTCTAGGCCGACACGTAGAGCCTGGCCGAATAAATACCCGGGCTTGCTGCGGCTCGTCCCCGCCGCGTTCTGTTGCGACCGCCACACTGGCTGCGGGGTTGTGCGGAAAGTTGGCTTGTGTCAGGCTGCTGCTCATTGCCACCGCTCGTCCTGCCCCCTCGGCATACCCGGACGAGGTGCACAGTTTTCTCGTACGTGAAGCATTGTGCATAGAAGGACTGGCAATTTGAGAGGGAGTGGGCAACACCGCACCTTTCCGCCATCTTGTTCCCCGCCGCTCCCGAAGACGGTGAGCCGACCGCCCGCGCAATCTTGCTGGCACCTCTTGCTGCGGCCTTCATCGCCAGCGCTGCCTTTACATCGTCGTCGAGGCAGGGGTCATCGTCTTTGGTGCACGCTGGAGCGGCCTCGACGGGGGCCCTTCACAGCCAGTCGGCGTCGTTGTACTTCCGGCCGGACTTGTACACCAGTGCTAATGTCTACCTCCTGCAGTCGTAGGCTCAACCGGGCGAGGCGTCTGGACGGTCTTCTAGGTTCGCGAGTCAGCAGAGCGAGTGGCGCTCTTTGACCAAGCTAAAATAACTTCAATTGAAATATGGGTGGAACTTTGTCATTGCCCAAAAGACAGCAAGCATTCATTTTCTGTCGTTGGGTAGTTAGATACACTCCACGTTAGACAGCGCCTGACTTGCGTATGCGATAACTTGTTCTGCTCCGCCCTGAATTCGGACGAGTACTGCGCCATGTCGGTTCTTTTTTACGTCCGTGTGGATCTCTGTTTCAGCAAACTGGTCAAAAAGTCTAAGAATCGGGGATGTCTGGTGTCTGTGTCAGCTCATCAAATTACCGCTGGTGTTCTTCTTTTCACTAAAACTTTACGCCGTCTCTTTGTGAGGTCAGTGTCAGCAGTGCGGATAGCTTAGGGAACTTTTGAAGAAACCGCCTCTATTAGGCACAGAGTCCAAGAAATCTTCTCACTGCCTTCCTGTGAGACGGCGGCGTAAATGCGGCTACGGCGCGGGTCCCCTCGGGGTCAGGAAAAAACCTTTTGTTGTTCCCGACGTAGCAAAGAAACTTTAGTGCACCATAGGCGAATCGATAGCTTGTTGGATTGAGTGACAGGCCGGCGGTCTTAATGGCTTGTGGCACGGCTCGAATTAGTCTCAAGTGTGAGTCGAAATATCGTTAAAATACCACGACATCGTCCAGGTACACGAGGCAGCTGTGTCATTTCAAACATACCAGCACGATATTCACGACACGCTGGAAGGTGGCTGGTGCTCTACAAAGTATGAATGACATTACTTTAAAATCGTACAGACAGTCAGGAGTGATGCAGGCAGTTTTCTCAAGGTTGCGTTCGTCAACTTCAACCTGCAATAGCCACTCTTCAGGTCCATCCACGAAAATTATCGGCATTGGCGCTGTCGGGCTAACTTATCGTCGATGCGGAGGAGCGGATAAACGCCCTTCTTAGTCACAGCGTTTTTTAGACGATAGTCCACGCAGAACCTCAGGGTTACGTTCTTCTTCTTTAAGAGGATGACTGGGGACTTGTGGCGTAAGCTTACTTAAGATTTTTTAACGTTATGTAGACTCAAGACAACGGGACTGTGTGAACAAATTTTTTCAAACCAATCTGTCCTGCAAAAAATAACGTGAAGTTAGTCTAATGTACGCCAACATATGTCTGGATCCAGCTCACAAAGGGAGGTGTTGGAACGTGTGATGGTTGACGGACGTGCCGTGTGCAAGACGAGCATCAACACCGCAAAGGCTTCCTGACATTTTTGCAGGACAATCATATTCTAAGAATACTCAAATTACTACCTTCCTGAGCGGTTTAATGAAGAAACGTTTAAGCAGATGCAGATGGTGCGAACTGCTATAACATTTGAACGAGAATCTGCCTAACAATTTCAGCAACCATTTTTTTATTATTGTGCTAAATGCTTATAACATTTTAACAAAAATCTGTCCAACGATTTCAACAACTGATATTTTTTTATCTTATGGTTGATCTTATCGCTCCCCAGCATGAAGTAGTCTGAGTAAAACAACTTCTTTCAGGACAATGCCTCCTATACATTTTGTCCAAAAGAAAAAAAAGATCGCGCTTGTCGCATATTCTTGTTCCGACTCACCTAAACGTTTCTCAGATATTTCTGTTTGAAATAAAATCATTTTGTCCCGCATAGAAGATATAGAACCCACTCGACTCATGATAAAAGAAAACGAAAACAGTCTATCTAAGCTTACATGTCTGTAAATCCTCAGCTCCTGCATGACAGCCGGAGCTTCTGCACACAACTATTTTGGAAGCGCCATTCCGCGGTTGCTATGGATGGTTACAAAAGTATTTGAGCACGATGCCAGAAGCTCGTGCGAACACTCCGCTCTCGCTCACCTGAGTCTGACGGATCCAGTGGTGTGCTCTTTGCGAAACGTCCCTATTGGCGAAGTTTCGCAAACAGTTACCGTGTTCCTCGTACCGCCACTACCAGACCGTTGCAGCATGTTTTTAAGCGCGCGCCCCGTGCTCGTGGTATCACACGTGCGCGCTCTTAAAGGGACACTGACAGGGTGTTTATGCTCGCCGAGGTTTTTAGTTGTACATGACATATGAGAGCCCAACTACCCAAAACACAATTTGCGACTCGAAATTCGGTTTCTTTCCGCCCGAAAACCGCCGATCGAGAACTGGCCGGTTCGAGTCTCGCTCACTCTCTTTTCCGTGGTCACGGGCCGTTTTCAAAGGTATCGATGCGACCACCAAATTTAATGAAAGTCGTTGGTCACTGAAGGCACACACTCAATATTAAAAATAGAAAAAAAGATGAAACCCATTTTTTGTGGCTTCTAAAAAGCTGCAAATACGTTGATTGAAAAAAAAAGTTCCACAGAGAACCGGAAGCATTCTGTGCGTGCGTCGTTTCGCGTATCGTGGGACTCGCGGGGACGGCGATAGCAGCGGACGAAGGGCGGGACCTCTACTTCAGAACTGTCGTTCGCGGTACCGGCGAATTCTGTCTGCCTTTAAAAGAGAAATTTGGGACTGATCAAAAGAATTGGTATTCATCCCGTACGACACGCCCGACCACCAAGCCGACTTGCACGAAGACGTCGCCGAGCCGTCGCTCCCTTCTCGTGGCTGAAGACATCGCTCGCGCAAACTTCAAGCACGACGCGTCTACTTCGAGTTGAATATGCACGCGTACGATTTCTTTACTAGGTGCGAATGTCGCCAATACGTGGTGCTTCCCGACTTCGACCCGGGAGTGCTTTTGCTGGAGGAAAATCGGCAGCAAACTTTCGAACTTACAATTTACCGGCTGAATTATTACTAGGAAAGAGATCCCCCTATCACGTGATCCCCCCGTAGCCTAGTGGCCTAGATTCCACTTCCGGCCGCCGAAGCGTACGGACGTGAGATGTCTGGCTCCGAAGGAGCGGTGTCAGCGGCCCACGCCGGCCGCGGTATCAGGGCTACCGATAATGAAGATTACCAGGTCATGCTGCCTCCCCTGCCAACCGGGTCTGTTGTTTCAAATACCGTCTTTTTGCATGCGGACATGAAAGGGCGGCCGTACCGCATCGAAGATTTCCGCGACGCGTTGGTTCGTCTGGGTGCGCTCCCTGAGGTCTCTGCCCTCGGGGCGTACCAGATGAACCACGTGTGGGCGGTAACGTTCAAGTCTGCCGTGGGAAAAAGAGGATCCTGGAAACGCCGGAGCTGACGGTCAAGGGCCGCCGCTGCGTCGTCGTTGACCCCTGCCACCAGGACATACGTGTGAAGCTGCACTGGCTTCTCTTCAACGTGGCCGACGACGATGTGAGGGTGGCACTGGCGCCGTACGGCAAGGTCACCGAGGTGGCCAGGGAGAAGTGGCGCGTCGACGGCTGCCAGAGCGTCGGCACCATGACGCGCACGGCGGTGCTGCGACTCAAGGCTGGAGTCACCCTGGACGACATCCCGCACCAGCTTCGTGTGGGCGGCGAGTTGGCCCTCGTCGTCGTCCCTGGCAGGGCACCGCTCTGTCTCCGGTGCCAGCGGACGGGGCACATCCGCAAGGAGTGCCGTGTCCCGAGGTGCAGCGTCTGCCGCCGGTTCGGCCATGAGGGCGCCCAGTGCGTCCGGTCGTACGCGGCGGCTGCTGCGCCCGTGGGGGCTTGGAAAAATCTGAGCTCCTCATGGATGAGGCTGAGGCCGAGGAGGCCGCCAAGGGTTCTCCGGGCAACGAGAGTCCTGTGGTGAACGACTCCTCTCAACCTAAAGGCGGCGGGGCCTCGGGACCGGAAGACGCGGCACCAAGGGCGGAGGAGAAGAAGCAAGCTGGGCAACGGGAGCTGCCGTCGGCGGAGACGCTTGCACCGCCTGGTGCGCAGGTTGCCGTTGGGGACGACGCCGGTGAGGGGCGGCCCGACGACGTGCCTATGGCCGACGCTGACGCCTCGGCAGGCAGCTCTGCGGCGAAAAGGACGCACGACGACGACGGTACTGACCCAACCGAGAAGAAGAAGGAGGAGCCGCCTTCAAAGGCGGCCCCTATGTGGAGGCGACGTGGCCCCTTCAAGCCTGACATTCCTGCGGAAGACAGGAGGGCGGCCAAGCCGCCGCCGTGAGGGCCCGCGCCGGAATTAGCCTAGGGCCTGGGAATCGGAGCCTTTAGAGGACAGACGCCAGCCTGCGTCGAGACGGGACGTCGCGCATGTCCGTTCCGAGGTAAGCGCCATACGGTCTGTCTGTCTCCCTTCCTGAATGGCGGTGATGTTAGAAGCGCCATTACGTGTTGCGACGCTTAATGTCCGCGGGCTTGCAGCGAGGCGTCGGCAGTACCAACTAAGTCGACTGTTCGCCGAGAACGAGCTGGACGTCATCGCCATTCAGGAAACCAAAGTCGAGAGTCTAGAACAGACAGATCGTATGGTGCAACCTTTCCGAACTCTTTTTAATGTATGTGTTTCGCACGCTGTGGGAACATCGGGGGGATGCTGTTTGTTTATTCGTCGGTCTCTGGATGTTGTCGAGACTGCTATGCTTTCTTGTGCGTATGGCCGTTTTGTTTTATGTGATTTTTTGTTTTCGAATATTGAGTGGCGCGTCATTTGTGTCTATGCACCAACCAGCGAGCGTGAGCGCAAGTTTTTTTTGAAGGCGTAAGTGAGTATCTTAACTGCGATAAGGTTGTTATTTTCCTTGGGGACTTTAATTGTGTATGCGCGCCTGAGGATCGTGCGAATATGACCCGAGTTCGCGACCAAAGTGCTTTTTATTTAAATGATGTTGTCGCGGATAATTCATTGGAGGACATTGCACACGTTTCCTCAAAAAGCAGCGTCCATTTTACACATTTTCAAGGCTCTAGTCATGCTCGTCTCGACAGGGCCTATGTTTCGCTCGATCTTGTCCCGTTATGCGATAATTATTCCGTATTGCCTGTTTCTTTCAGTGACCATGCTTTAGTCATGTTCACCCTTGGCGACAAAGTTAGAAAGCCAAGGTGGAATTGGTCGCTTTGGAAGATGAACAGCGGTCTTGTGAACGATGAAGTATTCAGAGAAAAAGTAGATGACTTGTTCAGAAAGTTTCGCGAGGATGAACAGACAATGTGGGGGGTGCGCTGGGAGCTTTTTAAAGAAGACGTAAAGCTTACTGCCATTGAAAGGAGCAGTATTATTAATTATCAAAAGCGGCAAAAAGAGGAAAAGCTACGGAGTCAGTTAAATTTTCTTTTAAAGGAAGACGGCGCGAAGCCGGGCGAGTTTGAAAAAGAAATTAGAGATATAAAAAATCAGCTCGAAATACTCGATTGTGAAAGATACCGAGGGGCTATCGTGCGATCGCGATCAGAAAAGCTGTGGCTGGGCGAAAGGCCAACGAAGCGTGCGCTGAGCGATGAGAAAAGGCATGCTCATCGAAATGAGATAAAAGAAATTCGTTACAGTAATCTGATAACGCGCGATCAGAAGACAATCGAGCGAGCTTTTGTTGAACATTACCGCGATCTGCTTGGTCACTGCGCTCAGAAAGGTACCGGGCTTGAAAGTGAATTTTTGACTCTCATGCCCAGGCTCGAAGGGCATGTACGAGAAGGGTTAGAAGCGCCTATCAGCGTTAGTGAGTTGGAAGCGGCAATCGAGGCCTTAGCTAATGGTAAAACTCCCGGGCCGGATGGGCTCTGCGCCGATTTTTATAAAACGTTTAAGAAGGAAGCCGCCGATGCTTTGTACGAGGTACTGTCGGAGGCGTACGAAAAATCTTTGTTGCCACCATCCTTTCTAAAGTCCCATATTGTTCTAGTCCCAAAGTCCGACGACCGAGTCAAACTTTTATCCGTTTCGTCTTACAGACCAATAAGTCTTACGAACGTCGACTACAAAATATATATGAAAGTCTTAGCTAGAAGGTTGCAAAGCGTTATCACATCCCTGGTCGGGCCGCATCAGACGTGCGGCATAAAGGGTCGTACTATATGCACGAACATTCATGTTGCTCGAAGCATTTTAGAATGTTGCGATGCCTTCGAGGGTCGTGTTGCAATGCTGCAACTAGACCTAGAGAAGGCGTTTGATCGTGTCTCGCATGATGTCCTTTTTTGTATTTTGGAACACGCAAACGTCGGTTCTGTTATTTTAGATGGTTTAAAAATGGCTTACGCGAACTGTACGACAGCAATTATAGTTAATAAGAGTGTCAGTGAAAGTGTCAAAGTCCACTCTTCTGTGAGGCAAGGTTGTCCTCTATCCCCTTTGTTATTCGCGATTTATTTAGAACCCTTTTGTTTAAAGCTTCTTCATAACGAATTCATACGAGGTTTTAAATTAGAATCATCCGAAGTTAAAGTCCTTTCTTACGCGGACGATATAGCAGTTTTTTGTACTGACCATGACAGTTTGCGTGAAGTTGTCAGAGTCGCGGCTGCCTTTTGCCGGCAAACTGGTAGTGTAATAAATTGGGGCAAATGTGCAGGTTTCTGGCACGGTAACTGGGCCACCGCGCCTGGGACTTTTTTGAACGTCCAGTGGACAACCTTGCCGGCGAAGTATCTCGGTGTGCCGCTCGAACACTACCGAGACACTACTCAAATGTGGAATGAGGAGACTGATAGGGCGAGGGCAAAAGCGGAGGGTTGGAGGGGTCGCGATTTATCTATGTTTGCGCGCGCCACTGTCTGTAATTTATTTTTGATCGCGAAAATTTGGTATATATTACAAGCGTTGCCTATGTCGCGCCTAAACGTGCAGAAACTGCACAGAGTTTTTGCAGTTTTTATTTGGAGTTCGTGCTGGGAACGCTCTTCCCGTACAAATTTGTTTCGCTCTGTTCGTAGTGGAGGTCTGGGCCTGTCCCACTTGTTTATCCGTCAGATTGTTTCAAGGTTCATGTTTTTGCGCGACCAGAATGATTCATTCTTGCGTACAGTCCTGCAGGTCCTTTTGCAAAATTCTCTGCCTGAGTTTCTTGTGTCGTCTAGTGACCCAATATGTGCTAGTGTTCAAGGGTTCATGCGAGAAGTTGTACTTTCCTTTCGTATGCTCAAGGTACGCTTTTCCTTGGAGTATCTAAGTTCAGTAAGTCGCAAGCGGCTGTATAAAGACCTCGTGGACGTTCTTTTACCCGTACCTTTATATAGGTCACTGTACTGTGACGGACCAGGGCAGGACGTCTTAAAGAGGGTAAAGAAAATGCCGGTGAAGCCTTCTTTTAAATCATTTTTCTTTAAACTGCACTGCGGCGCGCTGCCTGTAAAGCCGTGGCTTGAGGAGAGAGGTCTGTTTGTCCCATGGTCGATCAATTGTTTACTATGTAAAAAGCCCGAAACAATAGAACACATATTTCTCGATTGTTGGGATGCGGTTTTCCTATGGGACATTCTTCAGCGCACGCTGAAGAAAGACCTCCCCTCACCCCACATGGCATCCGTTTTTTGCCGTTGGTCAATGAAGGTGGGGTTCCGTACGACTTGCTCATGCTTCTCGGCCTCCACA
>JAZHYW010002899.1:0-19459 GCA_037355805.1 Ixodes ricinus
GGAATAGTGCTTATTTTGCTCTTTGTTAATGATCTGAGACTGATACGCTCCTGTATCAGTGCTAAGTTAAGTTCAAATCAGCACTGTTTTACTGTTGATTTAGCTCTTTGCCGTATATGGGAATTATCCTTTATAGACATTTCTCAAAAAGTTAATAACTTTTGCATGTATGCAGTTGCACTCGATTATGATAATGGAAGGGTTTTTGCTTCTTCCACCTTGTGATTGTGCGACAGTGAAGAAAATGATAGTTTGTAAGAGTAAATTGCTAGAAATGTATACTAATTTCAATTTCTTAAGCTTACATGGAGCAATGCAGGTATCCTATAGTTTTTGCCATGGGTCGTTTTGTTTGGCCTGACTTTTCAAAAGTTTGCAATACGCTGTCAATTTTTCAGACTTTGAACTTTTTTACATGCTTGATGACATTTTTGTGGGACTGTCACTGACTCCTAAAGTTACTGAGACCATGAAACGATAGAAAATAAAGCTAGCACAAAAGGTTAGATCAGTGGTTCTCAGCCATTGATGTTTCGCGGACCCCTTGTGGATCGGCGGGGATGATGGAGGACCCCTTTCCTGGCGAGGGGAAGGAAAAGTATAGGTTAATTATGATAAAAATTTAATAAATGGATATAACTAAGTGCTAGTGTGAAGTAGACTTCTTCTATTGACATATACACGAGAAAATGCACCCGAAAATTGGAATGTTTCTTCTCAATCTAAGAAAAAAAAACTTTTATTGCCAAGCTTGACTGAGGAGGCTAAGCTTCGCGGACCCCTAGAATGCCTTCACGAACCCCAAAGCGTCTGCAAACCCCCATTTGAGAACCACTTTTTTAGATACTTATAAACATGTTTGATGTGAACTGTTAAAACTAAAGGTGTACTTTGGTCTTATTTTTTTTAAAGGGTTACTGCAACGAAATTTAGCACTAATTTTATTGTCTAAATGTCAACCATGTTCGGCCCACACCACGAAACACCAATTTTTTTGCTCAAAAAGATGCCAAAACATTGTTTAAATAAACCAAATACTGTAACATCGCACCGCATAAAAGCAGCACTGCTACACGGAAACATGGCGGCAGGCTGTGTGCGCCCGAGCCCCGTCTAACTTGGCTGAACCGGATTTCTTTTTTCTCCCGTGCCTATTCAACTCCTGCGGAGAGCGGGGACGGACAACTCGAACGGCCAGCTTGTAGTGCATTGACGCCATCAAGTGGCGAAGCTCACAGCCACGCAGCCCCATATAGCCTTGACTGAAGGAGAACCAGACGTCACGAACGGGTAAGCTCACAACCATACCAGCCCCCTGTAGCCTTGACTGAAGAAGAACCAGACGTCGCAAACACGATGCGTGTCGGGAGATCTTCCGAGACATTAGTTTTAAATAATGTTTTCATGACTTTTTGAGCAAACAATTGGTGTATCCGTGGTATGGCCAGAATGTGGTTGACATTTAGACAATAAAACAGGCACTACAATTTCGTTGCAGTATCACTTTAAAACCATTCTGCCCTTTTACCATATTTTCAATACCAGTAGTATTGGTATTGCTTTGAAGAAACTGTCTTCAATTCACTTTTTGAGAAACGTCCACTCCCCACCTGGTTTGCAAGGTTCATACGAGGACGTCGGAAACATCTGTTCTGTTGATGGTCAGTACATTTTAACTTATACGCTTGTGCTTTTTTGGTTACAGGTCCCTTCCAGCACTACGCAGGGAAGAGAATGGCCAACAGCGGACTGATTGCAGGAAGAGTAATTGCATCTCCCGCTGCCACAGATAACGAGCAAGCTGCTGCGTCTAAGTGGGAGCAGTCAGGGTGTTTAACATAAATAAGTTGAGGTGAAAAATCTGACTCTCATATTATGTCTTATCAAATTCTGTAAAGTTTGAGATAATTTATTTCACTATTTTAGGCCTGATTAAGGAAAAACTTTGAACTTATGGCTCTGTCAGGGTGTGGTGTACCTCATTGCCACCTACTTGATTTTCCACATCCAATATGCAAAGAAGGCACATAAGATGCTGACTTTCATTGAGCATGGTTTTGGGGACTGCTACATGAAGCCGCGGGTGAAGGTACTGGAATTGGTCAATTTCTACAGAGCGATCGTGGCTTGTGTACCACAGTTAGCCTAGCGTACCCTACGCTGTAATAAATACCCCTGTCAGACGGGTATTTAAATTACCTTCAGAATGAGCTCCTTCGAAGAATATGTGGATCGGTTCACAATCTCGACCCTGCCTGTGCCCTTCAGTGTTCGCAGATAATTTTAAGCCAGTTCGCGCCCAAGGCAACATGAGCTCTTGCCACACGACGTGTGCGAGAAATGTACATAACCTGTGCAATAAATTTATTTCGTGCATGATGCTACCTGCTTTTGCCTTTCCTTTCACGCTTCCCGACTTTGAAGAAACCCCTTAAAGGTAGCAAGAAAATACTCTCAGAAATCACCATTGAAACTCCTAGGTGGATGCAAAGGAATACTCCCAGGAGGATGTGAAAGAAGACTCCCGTGGGCCCACGTAATAACTCCCAAATGGATCTGAAAGAATAGTCCCATAAGTGCACGTAAAAACTCCCATATGGATGTGAAAGAATAGTCCCATAAGTGCACGTAAAAACTCCCATATGGATGTGAAAGAATAGTCCCATAAATGCACGTAAAAACTCCCATATGGATGTGAAAGAATAGTCCCATAAATGCACGAAAAAACTACCATATAGATGTGAAAGAATAGTACCATAAGTGCACGTAAAAACTCTCGTATGGATGTGGAAAAATAGGCCCATAAAAGCACGTAATAACTCCCATATAGATGTTAAAGCATAGTCCCATAAGTGCACGTAAAAATTCCCATATGGATGTAAAAGAATATTCCCGTGAGTCCACGTAAAAACTCCCAGAAGGATGTGAAAGAATACTCCAATGGGTCCACCTAGGAGCACTCTGATGGAAGTAAATTAATACTCCCATTAATCCACGGACGGACTCCCGTGCTGATGGGAGTTCTGCGCTTACCCCCTTGCATCCCCCCAAAAACTCTGGCCTGCATGGGAGTGAGGTCTGAACTCCCATCCGGCGGGGTATAAAAAAACTCCCAGATGGGAATGCGCTAGAGGACAAGCGATGTACTCCCATCTGGGTATATTTTCGTTTAGTGTGTAGCTTAAGGGACACTGAACCAAGGAATATAGTGTCCATAATAAGCGGCGCACGTTCTTTCCACGAGCCAGCAGCCGCCGGTGTGCGCGAGCACACGCAACAAAAATGACGTCAAAGACCTCCATTCGCGGTTAAGATGACAGTGAAATGTATGGGCTTCGAGCCAAAGGAGAATAAAGACAAGTTTTTCATCGACACAGTGGTGTCTGGTGTAAAAGGTAAGCAATTAATTGGTCTAACAAGCACGTACCTTTCACTTGTAGAGATGAAAAACCTGTCTTTATTCTCCTTTGGCCCGAAGCACATGCATTTCACTGTCATCTTAAAGGGGCGATGCAACAATTTTTGTACTTTCCGCAAATACCGCTTAGAACGGATCCCTGACGTTAATGACCTATGAAACACGCGTTCGTTTTTCACCCCACGCAATAGAAGTCCCAGAAAAAACTTAAGAAAAACGAGCAGCGTTCACCCCCTCAACTCGCAGCCAGAACAAGCGGCCACGTGATCTGGAGCCGATTATATGCCGCCAATGTTGATCATAGCCACGCGCTGGGGTTGGCAAAGCACAGGACACGCGCTGAGTTCCAGACATTGTTATGGCTCGGCTATTGTCGTCGTTGCAGCGATTGGACACGGGCCACTACCCGAATGCTTCTCGAGCTAGTAATTATCACGAGCCCAAATCGAGTGCCCACGCAATGCTCGGGTCCAATCTATGAACCGCATTCAAATATCGTCACTTGGGTGTACTGCGATCCCCACGTTACGTCATCAAATTTTGCAAAGGAGAGATTGAATGAAAATGATCGATTTTGTCCTTGAAATTACACCGCAACAAAGGAGTTTCTTGGCCAGTGGCGTTGCGTGTGACTATCCTTAAGTCCCAGGTGTGCCAGTAAGCTCGTGTAAAGAGAAAAACATTGCAATTGAGTATCGTTGCACCGCTCCTTTAAACGCGAATGGAGGTCTTTGACGTCATTTTCGTTGCGTCTGCTCGCGCACACCGGCGGCTGCTGGCTCGTGGAAAGAACGTGCGCCACTTATTATGGGCACTAAATTCTTTGGTTCAGTATCTCTTTAAGGGGGCCGATCAACAATGTTTGTACTTTGGTCAAATAATAGTGGTAGTTGTCCCTTGTCATGTCTGGGTTAAAGAACTGAAAACAAATCCTGCATACACTCGTTAGCACTTTAGAAAAAAACCCGAACAAATCACGTTTTGCACTTGCAAAGCCCCATCAATTCTTAAGCCTGGTTCAGACAGTTGCGTTTGACTGCGTTTGACTGCGTTGCGGCAGGGTGAAACCAGGACATCCCTGCTGCTTATATCGCGTGCCAAGATGATTCCTTGAATTGGATTCCACGCTTCATACGAAGCACAGATGTGCTGGTGACTGGCTTTCTGCTCTCGCCGCAACGCAGTCAAACGCAGTCGAACGCAAGTGTCTGAACCGGCCTTTACACCTTCTTCCGAGTCACGTGCGTAGTAACGCGCAATAGGGTGTACCCGGTTGGATCCTCTATCAGAGCCTCCAGCGCGCGCGGCCTCTGCTTGCGATTCACATGACAACCTTGAAGAATAGTCTGAGCGATGTGGAGAGGAGAAGGAGGGACAGGGGGGGGGGGGGAGGAGAGCAAAGAGCATGACTTTTTGTAAGGTAGTTCGACTGACGTAGTAGCACAACGGCACGAGCCTGAAAGGAGGAATCTTTTTTTTCTACCTCGGGCAGATGGCTTAACTAAAACAGAATATAGTACACCTTTGTTCATGATACAAGGTTTTTGAGGCACTTACTCTTTTTGAAACGACACTATTTATTCAAATATAGCATTAGAGTGAGCCCATTATGGGACATCTTGCCAACGTATTACAGTATACCCATTGCGCGTCACACCATAGTTCCCATGACCGCCACCCCGCGGCTCGAAATCGCGAAATAATCCCGTTATTTTCTTTGTCATTACGCAACGAAATCGCAATATCAACAAAAAAAAATGAGGCGGTTACTCCATTGCTTTTGATAGCATAAACAATGTAAAACCTGAAATTCCAAATTCTTTGGAAGTTAACATTGTTACATAGCACGTTTAAGAATCACAGGGTCTGTCCTCTTATGATTTCGCTTCTGGCTACGTGATTGGTTCTTTAGCGCCTGACGCCGTAAACTCAATGGTTGCAGAGCCACAATAAGAAAATCAAGGTTGGCGACGCCCTGCCTTTCTTCAGCTGGCAGTACCGATAGTTTCCCGCTTTTGTAATCGCATATATGTGAGGAAGGTCTGGTTCCGTGAAGGTATACCCGGTCTGGGGCCTTTAATCTTCAATTGGTCCTCCCATTCTAATTATTGCTTGGTTTGCGTATTATAGGGATATCCTAGCGCAACAACAATATAAGGTATCTAGCTCTTCGTGTCACAACAATTAGAAGGCAGCCTGAGCACCGTTGTAGTGTCAAGGCGCCCAAGCCCTTAGTATTCGTAAAGCTATAGAAACTACAAAAAACAACACCAGAACAACTGCAGAACACAAAAGGGAGGCAACAACCGGCACGTGTCGACGCTGCGCGCCGGCATTCTACTCTCCTGAGACCCTGCGTCCACCAGTGTGGACATAGGGTTTTGAATTGTTGAAAAAAAAACGGCGCCACACACAGGAAATAACTTCTGTCCACCGTCATGGACATAGTCTGTGCCGTCATCTGGAGGACTGTTGAGCAAACAGCACGGAAAAAAACTGGTTGCTCGCTATTCCCAATGGGAACCTGCAGCACTTGCACGTTCTAGAGGTGACGCCAAAATATGTAATCAGTTTACGCGATTTACACAACGGAGGCTGTGTTAATTTGTATTTCTAGTGTTCTTGAAAGTTCACAGATGCTTAATAATGCTTAATATTGACAACAGTAATAGCATGGGTTGCGGTAGTCGCTTGTCAAACTGTGTGTCTACGTGGGTGGACGCTGGGACCCAAAAGTTGTGACAAAGTTCGCGATGACCATGTTTTGCTCACTATCAATGTCAAACACTCGTGAATTGAAAACAATTGACTTGATTGATTGTGTTAAATTTTCTGGACAAACAGCAAGTCAGGCGAATGCCATTTTAGTCAGTGTGTGCGGTGCCACATGTTCCGCGCAAGGGAGTCAAGCCGCTGCCAAGCTTGCTAGTCGGGACAGTGCTGGCACCTCACATGCCAAGGAAAGACGATATCAATAATGCTGCAAAGAGCAGGTACCCCGGCCGCTCAAAGAAAACACCTCACCGTTGCACGTCTTGTGATATCTTTCTCTGCATTGAAACTGACTAACACTCTTCCTTGAATTTCATACGAAGAAATTTGCCTAATTTTTTTGCCGGTGTCACTCCAGATTTGTTATTCTTCCGCCCGAAACCTAACGTGCAAAAATTAGGCTCATAAAATGTTGAATGAAAATGTGTTCATTTTCCTGATTTGAAGCGTAAAGTCCCACTGTCCATGTGGGTGGACATCCATTTTTACTGAACCTGCAAACTAACACTGCAAAAAAAAAGTCAAAAATGCTCAAACTTACCACTAACGAAGCAATTAAGGGTATTTAATATTAAATACCTCTGCCGGATTTTTCTCGGGTCCCACGAGGCTACAGATTCACAACTCCGTGAAGGTTCGTTATTAGCTTTTTATAAAAGAAACGCTGCATGGCACAGTGATGGAAAGAATTCATTTAGCGTATCTTGCAAATTACTGGCGTATTATTTGTTGCACACTGCATCATTCGCGACCCAGTACAGTAAACCCGTTGTTGCCCGTAAACGTTTCAAAAATGAGGAAAGCATATGTGCCACAAACAAAATCTTTTTACTATTTTTATTTATCTCGTAAAATTCGTAGGGTTAAAAAGTAATGTGTTTGAATTACATAAATTACATAGATGCGTGTGTTTACAAAAGATACATCGACCAGATTTAAAAAAGAAGCCGCGTATGAATTCAGATTGCAGTCACAGTGATTGCTGCGCCCCCGTATTGGGCCGTAATGCATCTTTATGTATCTTACAGTCAATATGTGATGACCTTATGATGACTCTGTGATAATGCCTCCGCTTCTTTTACCCCGGGAGGCACCATACGCAGAGGAGCCATCGCAATGCCTGCTCAGAGAGCGACTCACTCATTTGTGAAAATATGCAAATATTAAATTAATTTTTCTACGCGTACACTGGAAAGTGTCTCCCAGACAAAAACTTGCAACTTTACGGGCTCTGAGAACCCGTTACATGGGCAGCAGCCTCAGAAAGACAAAAAATAGAAGCAACAAAAACACCTACAGAAACATGGCACAACCGGGTCTGGGACCCCGTTACGAGGGAAGCAGGTATGAAAAACAAAGAATAGCAACAACAAGAAACACTCATAAAAATAGGATATCGCATGACTACTAGCGTAGTAACTTCACATCATGACATCATGTTACGCTATGCTATCACATGACAACGAAATGTCGCGTGGCACCGCGACGCCAAATGACACAGTTACGTTTCTTGACATCGCGGCGTTACATGACATCCTGAGAGCCCGAAGCATGACATGAGAGTCCAAAGCAGCTTTCACTATATGAAGGAGGCTTCCTGTAGGAAATGTAGCGTTCTCAGCAAGGCTGCCTCTTGTCAAAGCACGAAAACTTGGTCTGAAGTTAGACCATTGCAGAGGCGTGCCATCAACCGGACTTGATGCGCGATTGGGTGTCCGTTAGTTGCCCCTCCCTTAACCACCATTCACGAAGAGAATGTGCTTCTGGTAGGTCCGGGTTCACTTCAATGTGGCCCCATCTGCACATGTGCAGGCACAGTTCTGCAAAAACCAGAGCGATTAATCCATGGTGCTTTATGTAAAGTGCAGGGAAAGATGTCAAGTCCAGTGGAAACTGTTTGAAGTGGCTTGAAAAGCAATAAGCATGCGAGACCATGACGCTACATTTTTTAAAGGTCGTGTAAGCTCAATTTTAAACATATCTTAATTGTGGGTGATTCTAGTTTGCAAAGCAAGTGACTGCAGTACCATCATTTTCTAGCGGAAGGATTGTTTATATATAAATATTATGAAATGTTTCATGGATCACAATCAGAAACTTCAGTGGTTGTTGCCACCATTAGCGTTGTTTCTTTATTGAATGGAAAAGCTCCGTAATAAAAGAAGAGCCCAACGATCAACCGCATCAAGGGGCGCATGCCGAAACTCCTGCATCTTATACTGTGTTCAATCCGCTAGGTCTTCCCAAGAAAATCTTCACGTACCACGTATTCACATGTTCCGCGTGAGTGAAATAGTTAATGGCCATTTTAAAAAGCCACAAAAATCGGCACCTAACGCATTACGCTATGATATTACCTTAAGGGATGGCCGAAGGTGGTGCATTTCGTGCGTCAAAATTGAAAAGAATTCGTTTATTTCAGTTACGAGTAAGATATTAAGAACTTGCTATCGCTACCTGTGGTGTCTGTCGGCTATACAATGGTATCTGACTGGCGCAAAGGTCAACCGATGGAGGCACGTAAAAGCGAGTGTTCGGACATTGACCTCCGATAGCATACCACGATTTTCAGTGAAATGCGGCGTAGGCATTTTCAATCGAGTGCGTTATTCTCTTACTTTACCATGATTCCTGGAACGCGTCTCTCTATGTTGTGTTTACCGACCCCAAAAAGGTGGTCGCTCGATTTCTGAGTGATGACGTCATAGAAGTATCATGCTGTCGCCTGCCGCGACAGACGCCTGTTCTGTTCTAGGTCGATATCCATCTTGACACACCACGAAAGCTTTGGTAGCCAGGAGTTGTGACGCTGTGACGACAGCGACACTCACGTTCGCTTTTGCTTTACGCCAGTATTTCTCCGACCAACCGCCAGAATGGCGACATCCTACATCATGACACTCCGGATTTTGTGACGCATTTGTTGCCACTTTTGTACAACTTTAAACGCATAAGCCAAAGAGGACGCTAAGACACCAGTGGGAGACGCGCTCCAGGCACCGCCTCCTTTTACTAATAAAACACACTGAAGAGGCACAAAACCTATAGGAAACGAACATCATTTGTTCTATTGTTTTGACTATGAGTAAATAGCTGCGCCCATCTCTCCGCCGTAGTCCTCCAGACGTAGTGCATTTGCGGGCCACCGCAGTAGGTAGAGAATTCGCGCTCCTAATATCTTGCTCTAGCATTAGGTAAACTTACGGCTAGCCCACATGGCGCGCTATTCTCCGTGTCTGCGTCGCGTCTGCGCCTGCGCTTTGACGTCACTTCCGGCGCCGGGACGAAGCGTAGCGTTTTTTGGCGCATTCCGGCGTATCTGGAGGAGCCAGATATTTTCCGTCCAGGCGTCGCGTCTCGCGTTGCGTCCAGAAGGCTTCAACCTATGAACGGCCGTGTTCACTAGTTGCAAGGAGCGTTTGAATTTTCTCCACCGTTTTCGCCACTGTAGGACTGTAGTTTTCGCCACGGACCTTGCGACAAGGGCGATCATAATAATAAGAATTTTTATTTGCACAGATTGCGATACCCACTCAGGCAGCGTGCAAGGCTAGGCAGAAAGGTTGAGACCCTTACGCAGGTGCGCCTGCTAGCCCGCCGCCAAGTAGGGAAAGGGATACGGGAATGGAAAATAAATACAAACACTCAAAATAGGAAGAGACACATACAAAGACGGGTAACAGCCCTGTCCAATTACAAGGCAGGGCGCACGCGCGCACGCACACACGCACACTTGCACGCGCGGAGTTTACAAAATTTACACGCCCGCAGCCTTAAATAAAGACGGCTTTTAGGACCCGCCAACACTCGCAGCAGGGCGAACATGGGTAGTTACGTCCTTTCCCCCCGCGGATATCAGTTTACCATACCTTTTGCACAAGTCCAGGGACTCCTCCCTGCTCCGCGGGAGAGGCTGACACTCCTTCAGCGGAACAGAGAGGAGCTAGCGAAGTACAAAAGCGTCCTGCACTCTGGCATGCGAAATGTAAAGAATGCAAGGACACTTAGAGACAAAGGTACAAAATTAATACTACCGGCAACAACCGCAACAACGCAACCTCTGTAGCGGCCAGCTGTAAATGTTTTGGGACGGGCGATGTTGATGCCCATGGCGTATCGAAAGGTGGGTGAGGCGCACGCACTAAAAAGGATGAAAATGAGTGAAATTGAGCTTCATTGCGATTTCTGTAATAAAAATGCGTGCTTTCTATTACTAAAATTTAATATTACGGCATGTAGCCATCATTCAACACGCGATTTCTTTTTAAAATTTGCTTTTGTTTCTTAAGGGTGTCTGGTTACGTTGGGCAGACGCTTCGGAAACGCAGACGCGAAGCGCTGCCCGGTAGCGCTGCGTGTGGTTTTACTGAGCGCACGCGTCTGGCTTAGCGCGCGCTCCAAGCCGAGGCGCGCGTCTAGACGCCCGGAAAAACACGCCATGTGGGCTTGGCTTTACTATTCGAAATTTCGTCACACAAAATGCACTATTTTCGTCCACCGTCGTACAAAATCTTAGCTCGATACGTTAAGAACCCGAATTATGCAGCTTCTCCAAAGAGCCAGCAATTGATATGACTCAGTCGGTGTGTGAATATACTTATAAACATATAGAACGGCGCTAAAACAGAGGACAAAAGGAACAAGGTATAAACACATCACTTGACAATCAACGCCTATAGTGTGCGCACTCGCTTTTTGTGGCCTTCGTTTATATGATGTTGTTTTCTTCTTTTTTTTTTGTAGGTATGCACTACTGACCAGTTGCTAACTCGCCCAACTTAATTCCTTCTTAGAAGAAAAATATTGCTGTCCAAACAAACTTGTAGGGAAGAGTACACATGCCCAGCGACGTTGCTAAGGAAAACAAGCGATCGCCATCATTTTTGTATCTACGGGCGGCAAACAATTGACTGTGATGGAAAGTGTTCATTTGAGGCATTAATTTAATTAAGAAAATTTGGTACGCGCCACTGCCATTTTTATGTAAAATGCGAAAAGGCGCTAATGCATCGTTCGTGCTAAGGGTGTCGGACATTGTACGTATATGTTTCAAAAGCGTATGCATGCAGAGCCAACCCTGGTTGTGAAAAGGGATCGTTGCATATTGCGCTCGTTGATTCTAGTTTTTTTCGCTTTTGGTGAGTTTTTACACATATGTAGCCAATTCTCGTTTCAGTTACTCAATAAAAATGAAAGACGTTTAAAAATGTGTAATGCGAAACAAGCGCTGACCTCTTGAGGAGGAGGAGGGTAGGGTACTGAGGGAAGGCACGCTCATCCTCCTGCTCCGTACCCTCCCCTCCTTCTTCCCTCCTCCTTTCCTCCTCATCTTTCTCCCTCCTTTCCTCCTTATCCCGCTCCCCTCCTCCTACCCTCTTCCACACCTCCTCTTCCCTCCTCCTTCTTCTCCTGTATCTCCTCCCCTCTACTTCCTTCTCTTTCCGTCCTTCTCTCCTCCTCCAGCTAAATTTAGCGGTTTAAGCTTTGCTGCTAAATTTAGCGGGAAATTTTCGCGCCAAATTTTGCCGATTAAGTTTTCCCGCTAAATTTACCGCACTTACGCCAACGCCGACGACGACGCCGATGCCGCGAAAACCGGAAATGGGCGCCAAATGGCTGCGCTCTAAATTGTTACGTTAAACGTTAAACGAGCTGTGACATTGCACTTTTACTAGATCTGTCCGTGTTTACAAAACATCTGACTGTGCTTTTAATTATGGTGACACGGTGTATAAACGGGGGCATTTGCGTAGCCGGCAATGCTGATTTGTACGTCATGAAAAAGGCTTGTGTAAAAAGTATAAAAATGGCTCAATATTAATGATGCAATATTTGTATGACCCACCGAAAAGAACAATTCTTTTCAACTGTGCACCAATCTCAAGTTCGTGAACGGAACCGAGCTCCGTTAAATTGCAACGCAGAATAATAAACTAGTCCAGGGGTTCTTACAGAGTCTCGGAAATTTCGTTTATCAAATTAATTAAACCTGCGCGTGAAAATGACCAAATTTTATTTCTGGCTGGACGTGTATGACCTTCCCTTGCTAATCATAACACTCTTGTCATGCCTTGAATTGTAGGACTGTAGAAGATATACATATACTCCTTGTTTTGTTTTTAGTATTTTCTATTTACCTCACTACTGCATCCCTTCAATTGAACAAGTTGGGGAAGTTCTCGTTAATATGTTATTAATTCTATTATTTTCGCGAAGACAATGCAATAAAACAAAAACTAGGGCTGCGCAATTGATCGATCAACCTACAAATTAAGCAATTAAAGCTTCGATCGCGAATAAATTTTTAACCGCTTAATCGGTAAATGTTTAACGAACCAAAGAGAAGTTAAAATTAAACGCTTTCACCACGTAGGCCTGGACGATTACACCTGTATCAAGGGCATATTTAAGGTAAAATTCTTACCTAAAGTGAGCTATTGGGTCAAGATTAGTAACTTCAGACAAGTGCAACAGGTTACACGGGTCCCGGCCATTTCAACGCCGCGCTGGGGCCCGTTTAGCTAAGCAGAGAGTGTTGTGAACAATCGAAGGAAATCGTTTTTGCCGGATAATATCAACGAACATCTTTGCCTCAAGTGGCTGAAGTAATAATGTGAGAGCCGGTTAACTGTTCTCAACCACACATCGATGTTGATTCATAATCGAAATTTTATATTACACCGCTTATCATATATTTAGAAGAAAAATATAATTTTAAATA
This sequence comes from Ixodes ricinus, assembly GCA_037355805.1. Lineage (NCBI taxonomy): Eukaryota > Metazoa > Arthropoda > Arachnida > Ixodida > Ixodidae > Ixodes > Ixodes ricinus. The sequence goes on from JAZHYW010002899.1 coordinate 12,912, forward strand.
TAAACAAAGTTATGGATGGAAATTAACGAGACCGACTAATCGATTAATTAATTGCTTAAAAGTATCGATTAGTCGCGTTAAAATATTTAATCGACGCCAAGCCCTAGAAACAACACGTGCACAATTCTTCTAAATCGCACAACCAGAAACAAACATCGGCACGCCCTACTCGAAAGAGGAACAGCTTACCGTCGGAGCCGCCTAGCCTTGCTCCTTTCGCAGCCACCACCGCAGCATGCCTGCCATTGAATCTCTCGACCTGACAAACAAGAGTGCACCCTTAGAACAAAAAGAGTACAGACAAGTTCAATGTGCGTTCATTCTAAGATACATTGAATTCCTCGTGATTTCTGCAGTCGAGATACATTAACGCTTACTGTTTAGTGCTAAACAATTGACGAAGTACGGGAGAGAAGAAAAGAATGTGGACGAACGCTGGCATGTCTTTTCTTATACTCCATTTCCCCTGAAAATAAACCGAAGCAGACTAGCCATCGTGGTGGATTTATTTTGTCGGTGGCAGTATATGAACCCAGTAGATAATGTACCCAAAAAGACGTAACGTGCTCACCCCGCCTTGAAAAAAAAATGAATAGTGCGTCGTTTGCTGAGCGACATGGCGATATCGGCAACATCGGTTTTAGAAGCGAGAAGGAAGCGAAGCTCGTTGCTGATTGAGAAGGACGACATCGTCGGCAAACGATGCTCGGCTATGGAGAAGAGGACAGGATGATTTTCTATCTCATGATGTCGAGGGTGACGATAGAACACGCCTATAAGTTTGACGGATGACGTATTCAACTGTGATAGTGGCAGGACGCGAGACTGATTGCTTACGGGAAGCACCGTGCAAACGACCGCAATGACGAGGATTCGCAAAGGCGCCACCTGTCACAGATGAATAAATACTGCTATAGGGGCGTCATCTCGGGGCATTCATTATTTAATAATTTCAGCCGAGAAGCAGACGGAATTGAGTCAGGCAACACGGCGGTGGCGTTACTTGATCATCTCAATCAAGATCATTAGGACTTCCAAATCATTTTCGCGTTGCTCCTCCGAAGCCCACTGTGGGTATATTCGCAGGGCTACAAATTTTTGTGTCATGGGTGAGCATCAAGCCCACGAAGAAAAAAATGAAAGCCGTTTACAACTCCCTGTATCGCCGAGTTAGAGTGCAGCTCTTGAGGAGGAGGGGAAGGAGCGGGGGGAGGTCACGTGACCTGGGGGTCCGTGACGGGAGTCACGTCACCAGGGGGGTCACGTGACCTGGGGGAACCACGTGACCTGGGGGTCACGTGACCTCGGGGGGGTCACATGACCTGGGGGCCACGTGACCTGGGGGTTCATATGACCTCGGGGGGGGGGTCACGTGACCTCGGGGGGCACGTGACCTGGGGGTCACATGACCTCGGTGGGTCACGTGACCTGGGGAGTCACATGACCTGGGGGATCACGTGACCTGGGGGCCACGTGACCGGGGGTCACGTGACCTGGGGCGTCACGTGACCTGGGGCGGTTACGCCGACGGCGACTCCTACGGTGACGGCGACGCCGCTCAAGCCGGAAACGGGCACCTAAGAGCTGCGCTCTAAAACAAACGCCATCGGCGGTGACGAAGCGTGGCGACGTAGCCGCGGCGGTTGCTAGCACTAGCTGCGCTCCACGAAGCGAGCACACTGAAGACTTCGATGGCGACGCTATCCGTTGTATTATCACGTCGTCCCGCAGAAGCTACCACAGGCTAAATCGAATCTATGTATGTCTTCTCGACTTGAACACGGTTAGGCAAAAGAGCTAAGAAATCATTGCGAGAGCCCCGTGTCTCTTCCGGCAACTTTGTGTTCCCCAACCATGGTCGCTGCCACGTTGAAAAAAGATAGCTGGTCAAGCCGTGAAGTCACTGAAGTGAGGGGTATGAGGAGCCAAGATACATCAGGTACGAGGTTATGCAGAATCAACTGTACTCCTCCAAGCCATCACCAAACCGAACGTTAGTTACCTTCGTGAAAGACGCATGCTGATGTTTAAGTAATGCTACGGCATACATAGAGGGTTCAAGTGGCAACAACAATAGATTAATGTGGCTCAGTCGACACCTTGAACGAGCAGGATCCAAAACTTCGTCTTGGTGGTCCCCTTGAACTGTTCGAACGTCAGCTGTACGCACTGCCTCATTTACGACAGTGGGAAAACAGGAGCCCACGGTCTCGCAACGAGGGCGATGGTGGCGAATAAATGAATACGTATTGTTGAACCAGTGCATTGTGCGTTTCTCGGAGACGGGTAGTAGCAAGGGAAATTCCGCAAAGTGAATGCACAATGTAAGTTTACAGGAATTCCTGAATGACTAGAATACTGACACATTTGTGAAAAGCGTTATGCCCTATCTGTGCAAGAGTCATCGTGAATTTATGTTAATTTTAAATTAGGGCAGAGAAAAAATCTAAATGATCGAACTCATAATGTACGTTCTAATTTAAATATTTATTTAAATCACATGCATTCTTTTTATAATGGTTATACAAAAAAGTGAAAGCCGTTTACAACTCCCTGTAACGCCGAATTAGAGCGCAGCTCCTGAGGAGGAGGAGGGAAGGGTATTGGGGGTGGGTCAAGTGACCTCGGGGGAGGGGTCACGTGACCTCGGGGAGGGGGGTCACGTGACCTGGAGGGTCACGTGACTCTGGGATACCCTGGGGGTCACGTGACCTCGGGGGTCACGTGACTCGGGAGTCACGTGACCTGGGGGTCCCGTGACCTGGGGCGGTTACGCCGACGGCGACGCTGACGGCGATGCCGCTCAAGCCGGAAACGGGTGCCTAAGAGCTGCGCTCTAAAAGTTCCCACCCAAATTGAAAACTACATTTATCTTCAAACTAAATGCATTAAACGCAGTGTTCAAAACGTGATATTTTAAAGTTCAAGTCTGCTGTCACAACGTAACGCGATTTGGCCACGTGACATGCCAGCGTGACGTCACGTCACATGATTGAACGATGTCACGTGCGTTGGCTGCGCGACATCACGGCATCAAGTAGTGATGTCAAGTTACGTCATTGATGTGCATTCAAGTTACGTCATTCACTTAGAGGCACAACCACGTCACGTAAACCAACGTTGCGCCACGTGACGTGAAGTCATGTTACACCACGACTTGACACCCAAGGTTACAATGTTGGATACCCTTCAAGAGATTATGTGCCGACGCACGGACGGCCACTTTCTGATATTAGGGGCTTCCGTTATAATGCGCATATTCCATGCTCTCAAAGGCGCAAAATATTTTTGCACTAAATATCTGCAATCAATCGCTTTCGGTAAAACACTTATTGTGGACTATATCCAAAAAATCATCTAGCAAGAAAGGTTCTTTTTAAAAGTGTAACAAAAAACAGTGTCATCCTTCTTTCGTAAAAAAGAAATCGGAGTATTTTTTTTTCTCCTGCACTTTGCTCTCATCACTCAATATTGTTGAGAACTACAAATCAAACGAGTGAGGAAGGTGAAAAAGAAAGTCTGCGCGGCTCACCCCTTTTCTCTGAAAGTCTCAATTAGAGTCTCACACTTAGCTTAAATGTATCGGTAAGCCGCACCAGTGCCGCGAGTCTCCGCTCATTCGATATTTTCTAGCGACAAAAGTGCTTATGATTTGGCTACAGCCGCCGACGGGTTAAAATCCCTGCCTCCAGCGCAGCGGTTATTGCCATCTGCCGGGCTTTGGCTGCTAGCGGAGAAAGAAAGCTCGCGCTAGGGGCGGAGCCTTTGCTGAATTTTATACCTCATACCGACTGCAAAATCATTTTAACTAACCCGCATCACTTATTTTTCTTTTTGGCTCCATTGGACCGCAGAATTTTAGGATTAAAGTGTTTGTTAATGTTTGTATGACTTCCTATATCCTCATTTAGGTAAGGTAAAAGTCCCTTAAAATTATTATGATAATCACCTGAAGCACATCTTATTTTGATGTGCTGATTCATTTATGCGATGAAAGCCTGTTCACCTACAATACACGCAAAGATTTGTTTTGGCTAGTTCCTATGTAGAGGTGCCACATGGTTCATATTCCTTCACCATCAAGAGTGCTTTAATAAGATGTACTTTGCTGAATAATTAAATTAGTAATCAATTTTTTCTCTAGAGATTATTCTGAAGGTGCAGATATATTAAACCAACTGATAAAAAATTTGTAAGCTGCAAATATATTAATAGGTTTGAGCAACCTGTTATAAATTTGATTTAAATCCAATATGCTTTTTTCCGTATAAAATGTACTGCTTTTATTATATTTTCTTTTACCCTGCTTCAAAGCCAGACTGACATCTGAGTGGCAAATCACCCACGCAGTTATTACATTGCGACCGTGACACTGATGACATATTTTTTAGATTCCGTAAAAAAACCTCTCGCATGCACACTATATTCAATTCTTGTATATAATACTTTTTTTCTCACAAGGAGCCCTGACCGAGAGTGGTCCGAGTAATGTGCCAAAAGTTGAAATGGTGAGAACAAACCTGATCACCGTAGACGGTGAGTTGTACACGGCCGGTGTGGTCCGTGATCCAAATGTTTCTTCTTGCCTCCTGCCCGGTGTACGAGGGCTCGGAACAGTCGTCCGATTTCTCTGTGCATTCTCCGATACCGATTATATCTGCAAACCAAGTTGCAGTATCAAAAATCGAACAGAACAAAAGGTGAGTTATACAGACAAACCAAAAAAAGATCTACATGGTTCAGAATTTTATATTAAAGCCCCATTCGCGTCTAACGTGCTATTAAAAATAAGTCGCCTGACCTATGGATTCCATCAAATGTAATTAATATAAGATAGCACTTGATGACTTCTCTAAAAAAACAGCACTTCTCAATGCAATGATGGGAAATATGAGAGATGGCGAAGCAATTTTGAATGCATAAACTACGTTTTTCTTTCATAATACAGGCATCTCTTTTTGGGGTCATTCCATCATTTTCTCTGAAAGGCCATCGCGCATAAAAACTGGCAATGAAATGCCTCCAGGAATACTAGACCAAAACGTGCACACGTTACTCGATACTGAACCAAATTTTGCTGTCAGAAATTTGATTCAGTATTGCGTGTTTTAGTATTGCGTATTTTTTTATTGCGTATATGACCAAACGCAAGCACCGTGCGTTTGCGTTAGCGTTACGTGCTCCACGCTGCGCATGCTTGTTTTTGCCATGCGCCAATCCAAGACCACAGTTTGGGCTCTGCGCACACACAGTGTGGAGCACGCGCCTGCGAAAAGTGCAAACTGCTTGCGCTGCTCGAACAAATAAATATTAAGTGCAATCTACACGTGACATGCCAAAGAACACCCGGTACATGATTAATTCCTTCTCGTCGTTTTATCCAGAAACTGGTGCTTTTTTATTTGGTTCGGTACTTGTATGAAATTACGCGGCTTTAGATTCAGTCTTTGGTGGCACTGTTGTAGGCGTGGCCCATGCGCAGACGTTTTATCTCACGTCAACTCAGGATTCTTCGAGCGAACAGTGCCCTCACGTTACCTGAGCAAACGCAGGCTTGTTTGTGGAAAGCGCGTTGGCATATTAGGTTATGTATCCTACCGGGTACAATATGCTACAGATCCTAGCGAGGGCAGAACTCAGCAACGCACGTTTGAGAAAGTTTATGCTTTAAAAAGGACGCCTACAAATAAGATACATTTTAGGATTACGTACAAGGCAATGTATACTGATCTGTGGGAGACAACACCGCTGCATACGCATAACTCGTCAGGTTCTTTAACTTCCCTACTTTGCCCCACACTTAACAACATGACAGCCGACGCTGGTTGAGTTTCGTTCGAAATAATTAGCTGAGACAAACGTGAGCAAGCTACGTGAGTGTCTTTTACATTGTCTACAAGAACGTAGCAATGCACCTTTGCTGACCTATAGTCCAGCACAAGCTAAAAGCTCAGCGGCAAATGCCCCTCAAATGACTTTATATCACCCGGGCAGCTAATCGCTTCCCTTCATTTTTATTTAGCGTCAATGACATCATAGCTTGGCGAACTACTTTTGACATGACAGCGAGCGTAGTTGGCTGCGTGACATGCTGATATCGGCATGTCACGCAGCAGATGACTCATTACTTTCTCGAACGCGTAGTGAGTATGTTACGTATGCGGCTGCAGCATCTACTCTCAGTGATTGTATGTGTCATCGACTACGTTGAAGAAAATAAGAAGGCTGCTGAAGCCTCTCGTGGTCACATTCCGTCCTAGGAAAGCACCATAGCATGGCTGTAAGGCGATGCTGTTTCTTATGCTGTAGCATACAACAAGCTGGCTTCCATAAAAAGCTTCCCCGGTTTATGATTTCGAGGGGCGGGTGCATTAACAACCTTTCGTAAAAATACAAAGTAAAACACAAATATCACGGATGATTTAACGAAGGCCCGTTCACACACTTGCTTTGGACTACAACCGACTGAGACAGGACCGGTTTTTAAGCCTCTTGTGAAGGCTTACGACCGATGCGGTGCCGCGGAGCCGATCGTAAGCCGTTAAGGA
>JAZHYW010002900.1:0-20812 GCA_037355805.1 Ixodes ricinus
GGAGGGAGGGAGAGGAGGAGGAGAGAGGGAGGGGAGGGGGTTTCTTCGCTGGTTGAGTTGGTAGGCAGGAGATTGCGAGAAAGAAGGTTAGATAAAATACAACCGTCATTGTTACTATGAAAACCTTTTAATACAGGACTGACGAAAAAATGAGAACATGAAAAGATATGACGTCCCGTCTTCCTCTTGTTACTTTCTGTAACCTAGTCTTGTAATTTAGAATCATAAAATATTAAATAAGATACAATGTCGTGGAAGGTGCTAGTGCACCTTAACCCCTTAACCGTTTCGGACAAGCCTATAGGTGGACAAGCCTAGCTCGTCCACCTATAGAGCCGTCCCTAAACCGTTTAGGATGAGTGTAGCTCATCAGCGCACCATACCTTTCCCCTTGTTTCTTTTTGGGCATCCCAGGTTTGTTCCGAGCCGTATATGCAATAAAAATAAAAAATAAAGAAAACCAATATAAAAAGCTTAAGGAAAGAAGAAAGTTCAGTGGTTAAGGTGAACGATGGGCAACATTATTATGCATTTTCCTTGTTCCTTTGAGAATATCTAATTTGATACGAGACACACTTTCATGACGTGCAGGCAACGTCAACAGAAATGTTAAGTGTGTGCAGACTTTGCAGTCCACTTATGACCGATTCACACGACGAGTTTATCCGCAGATGAATTGATCACTTACAAGATGTCCACGGAACGTCGGTCCCCCAAGTGCGTCTACACGGAGGAGACGAGCGGATGACAGCAAGGACTGACTGAACCTTTTCGCGGCCCTGCAGTTCTGCGAAAGGCCAACATCGCACTGTGGCACCGTTTTCAAAGGTCAGAAGTGATGTTTGCGACTACGATCACGGTGCTATCATGAAAAAGAATCGTTGTGTGCCGCTGTTACATACCGAGCGAGACAAAGCATCGTGATAGGTTTAGCGTGAAGCACCACTAGCTCTACTAACCACATGACACAAGTACAGTCCTGCTCCAGAAGGCTTCAGCATTAAAGCGATTAAGTCTTGGGGTCGCGGAGAGGCATTTGGAAATGCCTTTACGCATTGCTTGCTTGTGCACCACTCTTCAGCACGCTACAGCCGTAAGAAAGGTCTTGCTGGGTGGAAAACTGGGTGGATGTGCAGGAAAGATTGCAGCATGCTAGGCAAGTTTTGACAGAAGCTTCTTGACACCGACCTGGAGGAGTACCAGAACCTGCGGCGCGTCAGCTGGGCAAAGTTCTTGCAGCTTCTTTCACGAGTTGAAAATAAGAATGGCTCGACAAAATGAAACAGCGAATGACAATACACAGTGGTGCACTATCTTTGTTTGGCTTATTCGAAAACAAAAATATTGCTGTGCTGTTGGTACTCTACTGTAAACGATTTTACTGTTACTCACCCGCCAAAAATCTGCGCGTGAAAAGGCACTCTGCCCTTACAGTCTGGGCGTCCGCTGACGAGGTGCGAATCGTAGGAATAGCCGACATGATGGTAATGTGACAAACGGTCCACGGATGAAAATTGCAATTCGATCCATCATGTGAATCTACCATTATTTGTCAATTATCCTAAGATGATCATTTGATCCTAATTAAGAAAGAACAATTGTTCTTTAAAACAATGTAATGAAAGGAAGTTTTTATTAACAGTGCCTGCTCCTTTGACAATGGAATGGTGCGAGTCTTGGTAAAACAGAAACTTTCCGTAGATCAGACATTGCGGATTGCAGACGTATGCTTATTAGCCTTATTCCATGCTCAAAGTGAAGACATGAGCTTGTATTGGCAATGCCAGCCTCCTGTGTATGATCTGTGAAAAGTCCTTAAAGGACATGCAAAGGAAAACAACTTTTTTTTAAACAGGCTAGATGGAAAAAGAATATTACAAAGCGAATGTACAAATAAGAAAAAAAAATTTAGAGCTATATTTACAGCGCAAAACGAATTTGTAGTTGGCGCCCTTTTAGAAACCATAGGAAGCTTCCAAAAGTGCGCAAGCACCACGTGATAAATAAGGGCCACTTTTCCGCGACGCCCGCGGGTGCCAACTACAAATGCGTATAGCGCCGTAAATATAGCTGTAAAATTTTTCTTTCTTCGTTGTAAAATTGCTTTATGACATCCTTTTTCCATCTGAGCTGTTTAAAAAAAGTTTTGTTCCTTTGCATCTGTCCTTTGAAGACTGTGGTCAAGGGAGAGTAGTTTCTGCTGTCAAGAACAGGATGGAGTAAAAGAAAAAGTGTCTCGACGAACAGTGAATGCTCCGGGTTACCCATTCGGCCAAATTTCTGCAACATGAACCAGGCTCTAACAGAAAGACGTAGGATAAGCACTTCGAAATCTTTAGAATTTGCCAAGGGAAGAAATAAATTAAATGCACAGAAAAGTAGGGGAAGGAGAATGGCAAGAAAATTTTGGCGCTTGTGTTCTTACATTTGAATTATTTGTGCAGGAAGCATTGCTGAAACAGCACTTCAGTCCCGGGGCTACAATTCATTGCTAGTCAAAGCCTGTTTTCAGAGATGCACATCAGGTGAGCGTTCTTTTTAAAAAAACATTAAGTTCTTTTTAACATTACCCTCCAATCCCAAAATGTTGTCCATCCATCCGTGCATTTGCCGCTAAATTTAGCGGGGACATTGCTGTTGCGTGACCTCTACACAAGTTCAGTTTTCCCTCTAAATTTAGCAGAAAAATTTATGTCACGAGGCCTACAGACAATTTCAAGCTCTCCGATAAATTTAGCGGCAAAATAGACGTCACGTGACCTATGCAGCCATTCAGTTTCCCCTCTAAATTTAGCAAAAATATTGATGTCATTTGACCTATGCACTAATTCAGTTCCCCTGCTAGATTTGGCGGGACAATCGATTTCACGTGTCCTGACGTCGTGTGACCTACAGACAAATTCAGGTTCCCCCGCTAAATTTAGCGGGGAAATTGATGTCACGTGACCTACACACCAATTCAATTTCCCCACTAAATTTGGCAGAAAAATTTATGTCACGTAATCTGACGTCATGTGACCTACAGACAAAGTAAGGTTCCTGCTAAATTTAGCAGAAAAATGGATGTCACGTGACCTATGCACCAATTCAACTTCCCCACTAAATTTGGCAGAAAAAATTATGTCACTTGATCTGACGTCACGTGGCCTATACACAGATTCAGTTTAAAAAAAAAAACTCTTAAATACTGCATTTCATGTGTTATAGCACTTTGAAAGTAAAAGTCACTTCCAATTTTAAATAATGTTGTTACTTTAAAGAAACAACTTTTCTCTAATTGTTTTGATTGAGCACTAGTGTCGTAAACTGCTCCTAGTAGCCTTGAACAGTAGAGTTTGCACATCAGAAGGATTGCTAATAATTGCTAATGATTGCTGACAATATCTTTTGTCTCTTCCAACTGCACAAAATATGCACAGGAAGGTGAACAATACTTTCTTTTTACAGAGCCAGCTCTTCAGTTCTGGGAGCAATGGCCAATGAGTCATTGCTAGCCAATGCCTGATTCCACAGATGCATATCAGGTGAGCACCTCTTAACGAAAGAACTTTGCTCTCATTGTTCTAATTTAACACTAGTCCGGGAAATCTTGTTTTACTACGGTTCTGGAGGTGAAAAGGGTTATAGTATTTCAGGTTAATGAGGTGCTTCATAGGCACCATGTTTAAAGAAAAACTAAAAAAGTCCTTGAATTCAAAAAAGCAAAAACTTTTGATTGTAGGCACCTTAAAAATGGTATCTTAAGTTTTCTTTTAATCTTGTTAGTAGGAGTGTCGTAATCGTTAATTAAAATTTCGGCGTAGCCCTGCATGTTACAGCACACCGAATCAGGGGTTTCCCCAGGAATTGAAATTAGGGGGGGGGGGTGTAGGGAAATTATGACAGATTTATTCAACCCTCAAAAATGTTTTTTTTTTTTTTATCGGGGACTCTTTAGACAGCACATGACACCTCAAAACAGAATTATGTTTGTTCAACCAGCAAAAAAGTTGTCTATTATGGACTATCAAGGCATGAGTAATGAAAAAGGGCGTTGCGCAGCAGTTTCTGTAGCAACTTGCGTGAACGTTGTGACGTAAAGCCATTCCTCCACATCACAGCACCCGCGCAAGTGGCTGTGGAAACTGCCGTGCGGCCCACCTTTTTGTCGCTCATGTGTCCTCTGCTTCAGAGACGTACATAAAGGGAGTTTAACCATTCATTGGGATGTATACGAGGCAAATGAGGAAGCACCATTGGCTGAAGGTGGGCTGGGCGTGTTTTAGAGCATTTTCACAAATGCAAATGTGGCCAACCATAAGCTGCGCATAATGCCCTGGCGGCGGTTGCAAGAAACAAAATGAATAAGTGCATTGGAGTAACTCTCGGTGACTGGAAATATGGTGCACATGATGTTTCAATCACGGTCATGAAACATCACGGTGGAAGATACAAGATATAGAAAGCATGCGCGACCAACAGAACGATTAACATAGCCCATGCGCCGGGAATCTGTCGTCGAAGCGGTCATACTCCATGTGAGCAAAACAGAAATCAAGTGGAGCATTCGTTTCTTACATCTCCTTGCATAACCATAATCGAAACATTGCGTGCACCATAACCATGAAGAGTTACTACATTTAACCCTTATGCAATTATTAAAACTGTTTCTCACTACCATGACTCGGAGATACTTTTCGGCTTCTGGTTGGGCAAGAGAGCTTGTCAAGCCATCTATCTGCGTCTGGTGCACTCCCTGGCTCTGCCCGCTCCTTTCTCTCTATAGACTGTTTATTGTGGGTAGCACCATTTTGAGAGCGAAAGAGAAAAGGGAAAGGGCCACTAGCGCTTTCCCCTTGCTGGAGCATTAGAAAGAGTGAAAGTCCCGGATGTCAGGCTTCGCCAGTGTTGGGTGTCTGCATTGCCCGAACTTCGTTCACGCTTTCTTCTCTGTTATAAACTCCCAAACTAATTACAGCCACGGGCTTTGATGACGACAGTCCCCCGGTCATCAGAGCACCATTGCTCGGTTATAGGGTATAACAACTGAAAGCGTCGAATACTGTCTGAGGACCTATGTAGCTTGCACGGAATCCGGCAAGGCGAGTGCGGCTGTTTCCACAGGACCCCGATCTCCGGTGGCAGTGGGTTGCGTCCGTGAACCGAGAAGACTTTTCCCCAACGCCATCCTCTCGACTGTGCTCGGAACACCTTGTGAATGAAGCGCGCACCGAACTTAACGCTGTACCATCAATGAACATGGGGTACGCTTGCAAGGTGCGTGCAAGTTTTCTCCTGATAATTGCCGTGTCAGATTGTAACTTTTTGTAACTGAATTTATCTTAATATTGATATTTTGAAGTGTTGACAGTGACTCAATTTTATCAACTACAACACTTAGTTGAAGGCTCATTTCCGCTGCCGGGTGTGGCTGGAAATTGTCGAAGTTTAGTTCTATCGGTTTTCCTGAATCGCGATCTCCTGCGCAATACCAGAGAGCCATGAACCTATGTTGACCTTCACAGCGCGACTATATTCTTCTTATTTTCAAAATTAGTACATAATGTAGCCGTTAAGAAACCTTAAATTTCTATTGCTGAAAGTTGAAACATGCTCATGCATCGATTACGAATCTCTGAATCATTTGTCGACTCGCTCTGGCAATAGGCCCCTCTCGATTATGCTGTTTTCAGTTCTCAACAGAAGACACACTCGTCGGCACGGGATTTTCGAATAAATCATTTATAAACACCGATGCATGAGCATGTCTCAACGTTTATAAGCATCAATGCATGAGCGTGTTTCAACTTTCAGCAACAGAAATTAAAGGTTTCTTTCCAGCTACATTATGTACTAATATTGAAAATAAGAGGAATCTAGTCGCATTGTGACGGTCAGCATGGGCTCATGGCTCTCTGGTATTGCGCAGGAGTTTGCGATTCAGGCGAAGCGATAGAACTAACTTTTTGACAATTGCCAGCCACACCCGGCGGCAGAAATCAGCCTTCAACTAAGTGCTGTAGATAATAAAATCGAGTCAGTGTTACCACTTCGAAATATTGATATTAAAATAAATTCAGTTACAAAAAGTTACAAGCTGAAGCAGCAATTATCAGGAGAAAATTTGCACACACCTTGCGAGCGCACCCCGTGTTCATCGTTGGCACAGCATTAAGTGTCGTGCCCACTCCATTCACAAAATGTTCCGAGGAGAGTCGAGAGGATGGCGTCGGGGAAAAGTCTTCTCGGTTTACGGACGCAACCCACTGCCACCGGAGATCGGTGTCCTGTGGAAACAGCTGCACTCGCCTTGCCCGATTTCGTGCAAGCTACATAGGTTCTCAGACAGTATTCAACACTTTCTGTCGTTCTTCGTGCACCCTATAACCGAGCAATGGTGTCCCGATGGCCGGGGGACTGTCGCCATCCAAGCCCGTGGCTCTAATTAAGTTTGGAAGTTTAAAACAGAGAATAAAGTGGCAACGCCTACACCGAACACCGGCAAAGCCTCTCATCTGCGACTTTCACTCTCTTTAACGCTCCAGCAAGGGGGAAGCGCCGGTAGCCCTTTCCCCTTTTATATCTCGCACCGTTTCAGTAAAACAGTCTATATGCGGTTCTGCTCTGCTTTAACCCCGTTGAGCGCACTTCTTACCGAGCACCGGTGCACTGCGGAAAAGCAACACCAGCGGAAGCAAGCTCCATGGGTGTTGCTTCTCCACAGTGCACCGGTGCTCGGAAAGAATTGCGCTCAACGGTGCTGCGAGAACAAAAAGTATGAATTACACGAAAACACCGTTCGAGTTAAGCGGCTTATGAATACATTGAAAACGTAGCGGGTCAACCAAGGTTTTGAAATTTGTTTGACTTAACCAGAAGTATTAAATATCCGAGTCTGAATTATCGCGAGCCTACTGTATACACTAAGGGAGATCTGGCTCAATCCAATGTGCTTAATATCACTGAATAGTTGTGCAATTTTAATTTGCTAGTTTTATTTCTCAAGCACTTGTTGTGTTCGGTATTCAAATCAATGCAAATTTTTACTTTGTTTCAATTTATGGGAGGTTTGTTTTATATGTCATGTACAGTAGAAAGGTGGGGAGCTAGGCTAGTTGGTAAGCACGTTGCTCGCTGACTTTAACCATGTATGTCATATACAATTTGTTGTGATTGTGTATTGATTTCGAATCCTCTTCTGCTCTTTATTTCAAGCTGCCCTCACATGCACCATGAAGATACCGAAGAGGTCTTCAATTGAATGACAACCACAAGCACAAGCATGGACGGGCATCAAGACGGCCAGCACAAGGACAACTATAATGTAAATTTTCTCCAAAGTTAAAGCAAGGCATGCCTTCTTCCAATAAAGGTATTGTGGCGAAACTTCTTAATTGGTTCGTTTGTTGAGCTGTCATCTATAGGAACAGCTGAGCTCACACAAACAAAATCCTGGCAATGAGAAGTACAGGTTGTGTGCTCTTTTCCTTTTGCAAAACATGAACTCTTGTATGTTTTCGCTGTGGATGAAAAAGTATTCAAGTTCAAATATTAAATGACGGAGCTATGAACTCTCCATACCAATCTGTACCCCAAAAGCTTCATGTGACTTAGGCTTGCTTGAACATGGAAACTTTTCGCACTAAATAATGAAGCACTTGACCTTTATGTCTTTTTGAACTGGACTGTCCGTAACAACGAGGCATATAATTTCGTAGAATGACGGAATGCCTGTAGCCCACATTATGGACAGCTATTCGTACGAAATGTGAAAGCTGTCCGCACTAAATAACGAAGGACTATACCTTTCCGCCTTATACAAGGCCAAAGCTACGAGTCATCCGCACCAATCCTGCACCTCTGATACGTCAGGTGACACCCTTGGCAGATCTAGAGCTTTGCTTTGCCAGGTGAGTCGCCTGATGTATAGGAGGTGCAGGCGGTACGGATGGCTCGTGGCTTTGGCCTTATAAGGCGGAAAGGTATAGTCCTTCGTTATTTAGTGCGGATAGCTTTCACATTTCGTACGGATAGCTGTCCGTAATGTGGGCTACAGACGTTCCGTCATTCTACGAAATTATATGCCTTGTTTTTACAGAAGGTCCAGTTTCTAGATTACGGCAAACCATGCCGGCAATATTGAACCGGCAACTTTTACCCGTAAAATGGGAAACGGATAACTCTCCGTAAAGTGAACTACAAACGTTCCGTCATTTTACGTAATTATATGCCTTGTTTTTACAGACGGTCCAGTTTCTAGATTACGGCAAATCATGCCGGCAATATTGAACCGGCAACTCTTACCCGTAAAATGGGGTGAAATTTTTTTACAGTGTAGCCAACTACACGCTGTAGAAATATTTACACAACCCCAATTATTATTATTGCCCGCTCTACCGACGACGTGCCCTCATATTCTCGAAAACCAACAACAAATAATATTAAAAGTTTTATCTAGGTCACAAAAAACCTGATGCACGATAAGGGTGACAGGGCAACCTGGAGCTTTTAGAGAAACCGGAGAAAAACAGCTACAAAATCAAATAAAGATCGTATTTCTAGAAATATGAGAGGTGTTCTAATATATTTTGAGCAGCATGCCAGTTACTGACACATCCTTTTCAGATGATTTCCGTGTTGAACTTTATTTCTATTATATAATGTCTCAATTATAGCAACTGCCGTAGTCACTATAACCGAAGAGGGCATAGTTAATTGATCTTGAACATTCGGAAGGTGCGCAATCGTTTGGTGTCCTCTCCCTGTCTTCGAAGCAATGAAAGAGTGAAGGGACAAAAAGAACACGGAGGCAGTGACCCCCTATACCAACTAGCGCGCACTCCGAAATTATATGTGTATATATATATATATATATATATATATATATATATATATATATATATATATATATATATATATATATATATATATATATATATATATATATATATGCGGATAGCTTATCCGCATATATATATATATATAAGTCGTATTTTTTATTTTGCTTCAAATTTTTATATTTTGTGCAGCATGTTCCTAGGAGCAATAATCCTTTTATTTTCATGCCGTGACATGATTAGTACCCCTGAGAAAAAAAATCTCAAAGAAGCGGGAAGAACTACGAGGTTTTGACGATTGTCGTGTGTGGCGTATTTGAATCACTCTCGATCTCAAAGTATTAAAGAGAGAACGTCTATATTTTTTTAGTGTGATATATAGGCATGTAGGTAAGCCGACAATATAACTGCTATTTATTATTCGTCAGCTCCAATTTTTGTAAAATCCCCAAACATGCCTCCGCGAACAACTGTGACCTAAAATGGGGATTTTATTTTGAACTGACTATGTTTAGTATCGCTTTTAAAATATTACCACGTGTAAAACCATTCATTGCCTTCCAAATAAAGCAAAGTTTGTGTTTTTATCTTGTATGAGTACTGAGAAATAAATTATGAAACAGAGAGGGTTTTAACTTTTGTTCAACTTCAGCACGCTGTCTAAAACCACCCCATTTTTAATTTTTTATTTTTTCGCGTTGCCTTCTCTTCTACACCCTTCTTTTAGCCAGAATACACTTTGCCAACAGTATTTTGCCTTGGTTTTGAGCTTCAAGCCTCTTAAAACGCTAAAAAAGAGCAACATGCCGATGGTGGGATTTTGACGACGTGCGTGGCGCTTTGAACCACCTCTCAATGTCAAAGTATTCAAAATAGAGTCTGACATTTTTGTAGTGATATATAGCGCAAGCTCAGTAAAACGACATTCCATCTACAATTATTTATTATTCGTCGATCCAATTTTTTTGTAAACATTCCTGAACATGCTCCGCGAACAACTGTGACCTAAACTGCGGATTTTCTTGTTAGTCCACTATGTTTAGTTTTGTTTTTGATACATCACCACGTGTAGAACCTTTCATCTGCCATTTCTATATTATGTAAACTCTGTGTCTTAATCACGTACGAGTACTGAGAAATAAATTATGAAACAGAGTGAGGTTTTCCCTTTGCATTCCATTTCAGCACACTGTAAAAAAAAAAAAAGTTTAAAAAAATCTAGTTTTATTTTTTTCGTGTTGCGTTTTTTACACTTTTCTCTTTAGCCAGAATACATTCTGTTAGAGTTATATGGACTAGTTTTGAGTTTTAAGCCTCCTAAATGTGCTAAAAAAGAGCAAATGCTGATGGTGGGTTTATGGGTTATAGCTGTATATTTTATTCTTTATTATATTATTCTGGCAGGGGACGTTGGAATAAAATACTCATATGAAAAGTCATGAAATGCCGTTAGGCGTATAATATCAAGTTTGCAATTCCAAACGTCTAAACACTATGAAATCGCAATTGCCGAGAGCGGGTTTTCAGACAATTTCTGCCGGGTGCCTAGATTGGAGGGGCATCAAGCCTAAACCTTATGCGCTACATAATCTATTCTACGTTAGAAATATCAAAGTGTAACATTTTTTAAGACATTAGAGCAAAATACGCTTTCTATTGGAAACCTAGATTTTTAAATGCGAAGTTTTATATTTTTAATGCTAAATTCATGTTGACAACAGAACCAAATTATTTTTTCAGCATATTTAAAGGCTTAAAATTTAAAACCAGTGTGTATACCCCTAACGGAATGTAGCCTGCAAAGTATAGGGTGTAAAAAAACACAAAGCAAAAAAACAAAAGAAAATAATATTAAAAATGTTTTTTTATACAGTGTGCTGAAATTGAACGAACAGTGAAAAACCTCCTCTGTTTAATAATTTATTTCTTAGTACTCGTACGTGATTAAGGCAACAAACCTTACATAATATGAAAGCAGGCAATGAAAGGTTCTACACGTGGCATTATTTTAAAAACAAAACTAAGTCATAGTCGACTAACCAAAAAAATCCGCAGTTTAGGTCACAGTTGTTCGCGGAGGCACGTTTGGGAATGTTTACAAAGATTGGATCGACGAATAATAAATAGTAGATGGATTGTCGTTTTACTGACTTGCATATATATCACTATAAAAAAAAATATCGAAACTCTATTTTGAATACTTTGACATTGAGAGTGGTTCAAAAAACGCCACGCACGAAAATCGTCAAATCCCACCATCGGCATTTATTTTTTTTAGCGTTTTTAGAGGCTTGAAACTCAAAACCAAGGCAAATACTATTAACAAAATGTATTCTGGCTAAAAGAAGGGTGTGAGGAGAAGGCAACGCGAGAAAAATAAAAAAATTAAAAATGGGGTTTTTTTTAGACAGCGTGCTGAAGTTGAACAAAAAGTGAAAACCCTCTCTGGTTTCATAATTTATTTTCAGTACTCGTACAAGATAAAAAACACAAACTTTGCTTTATTTGGAAGGCAATGAATGTTTTTACACGTGGTAATATTTTAAAAGCGTATACTAAACATAGTCAATTCAAAATAAAATCCCCATTTTAGGTCACACTTGTTCGCGGAGGCATGTTTGGGAATTTTTACAAAAATTGGAGCTACGAATAATAAATAGCCGTTATAATTTCGGCTTACCGACATGCCTATATATCACACTAAAAAAATATAGATGTTCTCTTTTTAATATTTTGAGATCGAGAGTGATTCAAAAACGCCACACACGACAATCGTCAAAACCTCATAGTTATTTCCCACGTCTGAGATTTTTTTCTCGGGAACCAATCATGTCAGGACATGAAAATAAAAAGGATTGTTCTTCTAGGAACATGCTCCACAAAAATATAAAAGTTTGAAGCAAAATAAAAAATACGACTGCCACTCGTTGCCTGAATCCAAATGAAACCGCCCATATATATATATATATATATATATATATATATATATATATATATACCTTTGGTATATATTTATACTTTTTTTTGTAAGACGAGCCTTATATATATATATATATGAAGAAGGCAGAAAGCCACTGCCGAAACGTCGACGGACGTCAGGCCCCTTTCTTATTTTTATTATTTTTTTATTTTTAATTTTTAATTTTATTTTTTATTTAACAATTTATTTTTGTAAGTTCTTGTGTTTTAACTTTGACTTTTACTCCGTCCCTTTTAAAAGTTTGTTTCCCGCGTAACTAGCGTTGTTGTGCCTAGTCTTCATTATTCCCGTAAACTAATACAACTTTTTTCGGCACCTCACCATTTTTTCTTGCGTGACTTTTTTCGCCATTAAATTAGAATTTTATTTTTATCATCCTACGGCTGCTGTGTCTGCGCACATTACTTTTGCCTTTATATCAACGGAAGCATTTGTCAACATTCGCCACTCTTTATATATATATATATATATATATATATATATATATATATATATATATATATATATATATATATATATATATATATATATATATTAGAAGTTGCGGGTGAGCAATTCGCAGTTTGCAAAACAACCCAGTCACACACACAAAAAAAAGCTCGTCTTACAAAAAAAAGGTAAATAAAAATATTATTTTTAGAAACTACGTTTTTTTTTTTGGTGTTCGAAATTTTCGTGAATGAAAATAAAAATGTAACGGATTACAAAAATTTCCTTCCCTATATAAATAAGGAAATTACTTTACGATTACTTTGTGAAATATGTAAATATTATCTTACAATATTACTGATAGCAATAATAGATTACAAGATGTTATGTTCATACTGCATTGTGCAGTATTAAAGATTTAAAAGCATTGTAAAATAATTTTACAGTATGAAACCGACTGCCGGGCCCAGTCCCACAAGCCACATGGCTTTGACGGACCCGAAACATGTATCCCGTTGAAAACTAATAAAGCATACTATTATTATTAAAAAAGTAATTTCCGTTATTTATAACGGATCACGTACAAGTCTGGATCAGACCCTGCCTGTGTATTTTAATATCAACCGCAAGAATGAGGCCGCAAACCTGCAAGCACTGCAGCCGTGGGCAACCGAACGAGATGATGACCTCCAACCTTCTTGAGATCTTTCAAAGGACCTGCACATGCGAACAGGAGCGTTACCCAGGTGCATGTTGATTACTTACTTAGAAAATCGTTTCATCATCCTCACGGCAATACTGCCGCGGAGGCGCCGTGATCGATATATTTTGCGTGCAAACATGAGGTATCGCCTTTAATCAAAATGTGACGCAAAACCGGACGATTTAGAAACGTCAATATGCACGGCACGCCTGCCTTGCGGCGCACTCCATCCTCCTTCACCGTCTAAGCCCGTACTTGAGTTGCCTTTCATAGACGATGGTGAACAAGAGTCGCCACCACCCTTGAAGGGGGAGCCGCGCTATGGAAACTCTCGAGTACTCATCAGCTGGGCTCTTTGCTACGGCGACCTCGAGCGTAAGAAAGTTTGAAGCGGGCTCAAAAAGAGGAGCAGTCTAGCAGGGCACGTAGCATTGGCCCTGCTCCAACTTGAGCGGTTGCTCTGTGTGCGCTCATAAAAGCCATCCTCTCTCCCCTTGCTTCCGGTAAATGTCCGCTCTTGCTTCATGCTGTGTGCTGAATGCGCGATTTCGCGCCAGGAGAGAGCAAGGTACGTCGACGACGTTGTCTCTTTCCCTGGGCTTTAGCTCTCTCTCTCTCTCTTTCTCTCTCTCTCTCTCTCTCTTTTTCTTTTCTATATATATATATATATATATATATATATATATATATATATATATATATGTTAGAAAGGAATGCTAGAAAGGAAAAGAGAGCTGGTGAACGATTGGACCAGGAGCAGGGATCGAACCCGCATCCTTCGTCTATATATATATATATATATATATATATATATATATATATATATATATATATTGAATGAATTAAAGTTACAAAGCCGCCAAAGACTAACTCTTTTGCGGAGCCTGGATTTTAACTCCGGGCCTCCCAACATCTGGTCGGGTGTGCTAACCACTACGCTTATGAAAGTGCCCGTATATATATATATATATATATATATATATATATATATATATATATATATATATATATATATATATATATATATATATATATATATATATATATATATATATATATATATATATATATATATATATATATATATATATATATATATATAGACGAAGGATGCGGGTTCGATCCCTGCTCCTGGTCCAATCGTTCGCCAGCTCTCTTTTCCTTTCTAACATTAGTGCAATAAATTCAATAATCACCCTCTCCCCTCTTTCGTTCACAATATTACTACGGCTGCACTTGTCAATCTTCCCTCGCTTATTTTTTTATGAATAGATGAAGGACTCGTGTGGTTTTGTGTATACGTTTTTTTTTTCTTAATTAGAACGCCCTCATTGTTTTTTTATTATTTATTCAAAAAGTGTCCTTTTTATAGGATTTTGAAGTGTCGTAACTAAGTTTCACTTTATAAAGCAGCAACGACATTTAAGGGCATTCTCCTGGTAAACACACTAACTCAACATAAAAATTAGTAAAAATGCAATGCCTGATTTTTTTTAACACACCTATATTATGAGACAGTTTTTTTTTTAAATAATTTACTTCACGCATTCTTGGTTTTCGCAGATAGCGCTCTAGCATCTGACTTCATCTTTTTTTTAATCTTGTATGCTACAGGAACTATAGTTCGTTTCAGCTTAACTCCAGACCACGGTGGAAGAAACACATTTAGGTGGTGACTCTAGCCGCTCTTCCCGCGGGGAGCGAGCGACCAGATCGTGTTCGGAGCTAGCCTCGAACCAGGAGTAGTTAGTTCCGCGCCGCCGCGGTGGGCGCTGAGGTATGAGGACCCTCCTCGGCGGCCATGGTGTCGGCGCAGTAGCTACTCGCCTTTTCGCGGTGTGATGGTGTGGTGGTGGTGTGTGGCCAGTGGCTGGCCTCGTGTTTTGCTTTGGTGCTGTGTCGATCACAGGTGCTACCATCGTGCACGAAGGTGAACCTTAACCCGAAGAAGAAGAAGAAGAAGAAGAAGAAGAAGAAGAAGGAAGAGAACACAGATTTACAGACTTTGGCGACTTGGTGGCGGCGTGGTGGCGGTGAGGTGCAACAAGAAGCGGTGAGCGAGGAATGGCCGGACCACCGCTGGGAGAAAGAACCGGAGCGGTCGGTTTGGGAGGGATCCCATACTTGGGCGCCATCTATCCCCGTACGAGTGAAGCGCGCTCGGTTTCCCACAGTTTCTCGGCCACACGGATTGGTATCACTATCTAGGGGTCAAATTTTAAGCTTTTTCAAGATGGCCGCCGCGGGACTCAGACTTTTAATTGGACACTGAACCTAAAAAAAAAATATTTTTGGTACCTAATTAGGACAGGCATGTCTCAAAACTAACGTTCATCGAAAGAAACAATTTTTTTGCCCATTATTTATTCTACAATGCGAATTTTTCGATTTGCGGGCGAAACCGAAATTGTACCCCTCTGGGGCCAGTGGGATGATGATGATAGCTTTTGTACCCCGGAAGTGTGCTTTCCGAAAAGGGGGATTGGCCAGCTAACTCGGACGGCTCACTTGAGGGGTACGAAAGCTATCATCATCATCCCATAGGGGTACAATTTCGGTTTCGCCCGCACATCGAAAAATTC
Organism: Ixodes ricinus; assembly: GCA_037355805.1. Classification (NCBI taxonomy): domain Eukaryota; kingdom Metazoa; phylum Arthropoda; class Arachnida; order Ixodida; family Ixodidae; genus Ixodes; species Ixodes ricinus. Next base: position 15,511 of record JAZHYW010002900.1, read on the forward strand.
GCATTATAACATAAATATTGGGCAAAAATTATTTTTCTTTCGACGAACATTAGTTTTGAGACATGCTTGTCCTAATTAGGTATTAAAAAATTTGGGGTTCAGTGTCCCTTTAAGGCGACAAGCAAAGTACACAATGAAAAAAAAAATGTAATCGTACTGCGCGACGCAATGCAAAATCAGTTTTTTTGTTTCGGTGGCAAGAGCCCTGATTAACACCATATAATATGAAAACGCCATAAAAAAAATATAACCGTCTATTCATTCTGTTTTTTTTTTTTCAATCTTATATAACAACATGTTATTCTTCACGTCGCTGTCCCCGCGCTTTGAATGCACCTAGCTCACGCAAGTATAATTATTCTTTATTAGTCCTCTCCACATATTTTATTCGTTGCCTTTGCTTATACAGACGGAGAGAGTATCAATCCCGTTCTTACCTTGCCGTTTTGACAGTTAATAATTTTCAGATCTTGTTTAAATACTAAATACGATGTCACACAAAAGCTGCTTAGGTTGCGTCATAGGCTTATAGCCAAAAAGCGGATTATTATTTGCGATCAAAATTTCCTTTGCCAAACGATAGTACAGGAGTAGTTCCAAAAGCACCACTGACCTTGCCACTCCCTAATACTGGCTGTGAAACGAGTTGTAAAAATTGTCCAGCTTCCGACCTAAGGGGGAGTGTTTTGGGATGATTATAGAAAATTTTCATTATAGTGTCTCCAGTATGTTAGATCGGGGAATACAAAAGTCACGGTTCGGGTTCATGCATATTTTTTTTGTATTTATAAATATAAAGCTGATTGATCAGGTTTAATATTAATTTTATTGACGCCCTGTCACTTTCTCAGCCTCTTTACTAAACCTACTGCAATAATAAAAAATACATTATTGGAGCGCCAAAGTAGCAGTCCTCATAATAGTCTTATTAAAGTTTTAGCAGAGCGTTTGCAGACGGTTATTAGCGTTATCGTGGGCCCACACCAGTCGTGCGGAATAAGAGGACGAAGTGTAGTAACAAACATACATGTCACCCGAAGTATTTTGGAGTGCTGCGAGGCTATGTTTCGAAGGGTTGCTAAGTTACAAGTCGATCTTGATAAGGTCTTCGACCATCTGTCGCATGAAATTCTTTTTTCTTTATTAAACTATGCCAATTTAGGTTCTGTGTTGTGCTTTGGTGTGCGCATAGAACACAAAAAACTGTGCGGCCAGACATTTTTAGTCAAAGCCTGGTTAGTTGAAGAAAAAGAGTCCCAGGGGCATAGTCTAACAACTGCAGCCTTTGCAAAATAATAATAATAAGAAGAAGAATAATAAACAGAAGTCCGTTGAACACGTCTTTCTAAACCGTTAAAACACGCTTTTTTTTTCTTTTGGAAGGGGGGGGAGGTTTGGGAAGGGGGGGGGTGGAAACGCTAAAAAACACCGCTTATTAGCGCCACATGCCATACGTTTTTTGGCTGTCGAAGGAAAAAATGGTGTTGCTAACGAAATAATCCTGCTGCTGGGCCTGTACACCAAATGGCGGTGCCGTGTGGCTGTGCAACACGCGGATATTAATGTGCGTCCCGTCCACAAATTCTTTGTAGTACACGTGTTCTTTTTTTAGGAAAATTTTCAAGACACAACTATCACCCCCGAGTTGGTTGCATCTTGATGAACTCGCTGCCCTAAAGGACTTTTAGCATTTCCCGACGTCAGACAAGTTGTCTGATGTATTTTAGTGCCGCGTGTCTGTGTGTGTGTGTGTGTGTGTGTGTGTGTGCGTGTGTGTGTGTGTGTGTGTGTGTGTGTGTGTGTGTGTGTGTGTGTGTGTGTGTGTGTGTGTGTGTGCGTGTGTGTGTGCGTGTGTGCGTGTGTGTGTGCGTGTGCGTGTGGTTGTATGTGTATGTGCGTGTTCACAATAAACCTTTGTCTTACATCATGTAATAAAGAACGGGCCTGTGGCGCAACGGATAACGCGTCTGACTACGGATCAGAAGATTCCAGGTTCGAATCCTGGCAGGCTCGCTTGATGTTCTTTTTTGTTTTGTGCTCCCGTGTTTTTTTGCAGGTGTGAGGTTTTGGAGTTTGTTTTAGTTGACGGCAATTATACAGGACTTTAAGGCATGTTCACACGGGGGATGCTTATCGGGGAGGGATATTGTAACGTCAGTAATTAGCGGATCCAACAGGACTTCCTCCTTAGTGCCTCGTTCACACTTGCGAATCGGCGGCCGGATCCGCGAGAATTCTGACGCCCGGCGACGAAAGCAGGCAAAATTTCCGGCGTAGAGCAAGATCGCTCTGGGACCAATTTTGAACGCCGGAGAAAAGTTTTCTCTCGCCGCAAGCCAATCAGAACGCACGGGGAAGTGGCGCTTGCTGACGTCAGATCTTCGCTGACGAGCTGGCGACGATAACGACGAGATAACGACGAGACGCGCGCGGGCAAGTAGGAGGTTCGGGAGCTCGCGTCAGCTCTCGTTTGTTCGAAAAACTGCGAGACGCTTGCGCCGCGCACTCCGCAGGCGGTAACAAATCTGAACGGCCCGATCTTTTTTCAGCGAGCGAATCCAGTCAGCGGCGAGTGCGTGTTTCGCAAATGTGAACGAGCCATACCTTCCAGAATTGACACGAACGGCAGATAACCGAGAGGGATGTCAGTGTTACCAGACGCATTTGGCGGTATCGCCCTCGACAACAGGGCTCGGTGCGAGCTGACGAGAGTAGAAAAGGAAGGCGTGTACATGAAATGTCGATACGCGGTTATGGTAGCAGTGCTGTTAGGTGCAAAAAACAACTAACTGCCTCCTGCTAAAAAAAGGAAATGCTTTTTGAATGGGCGGATGCAACACAAAGGACTTGAAATCCAAAACCATTTGTATGAGGAGCGGCTTGAGGACGGTATTAATGAATATCGAAGACTCATTCGGGTGCCTCGGACGACATGCGCAACTGCGCATGGATGGATAGATGGCTGCTAACGGATGTACCCTTGATATCGGGCGGTAGCTTGCGCCACCTAACCTAGCTGTACGTCATTCAATTCTCCCTAGGTAATTTCCACCAGTCTTTCAGTTTCCTCTTTGTTATTAAGATGCACTTATCATCCATTCTTCCATTCTCGTCTTCAAACCCTAGCGCTCCGGCCAAATCCGTCCCTCCTCCGGGGGCGGGTGCAAGCCCTGTGCACCTTAACACCACATGTACTAATAGTCTCGTCTTCCCCTTTGCATACGGCACATCGCGCATCCATTTCCTCATACTGTGTCCTATATGTCCTAGTCCTCAGTACTCCTGTTCTAGCCTCGAATAACAACGAGCTTCCCCGTGAATTATCATACCAATGTTCCTTCCTTATTTTCTGTTTTCGTCCCCTATACATAGTTAAAGCTGGTTTTCCCTGCATTCTATCTTCCCACATCTTTTTCTCGGCTTCTTTTACTTCCTTTTTTACATAGTCTGTTCTGCCTCCACACTTGACGGTTGGTATTTGAATTTTAGTTTTCGGGTTCGATTTGTTCATTTAGTGTTCAAACGTTTCATGTACAGATGCTTATATACCTTTCTCGTCCATCGTGTATCCTCAATTGTCTCCAGTTTTTGTTCAACTTTCAACTTACTGATCGCTTCTCTAGCCTCAAAAAATGCCCAGCCCATGTCCCTGCAGTCCTTTATGTGGTGTATTCCCATTCTCACACGCTCCTGTGCCGGGCCTCTAAGCTCACCTGGACCTCAGATTTTACGCATAATACCCCATTGCCAAAAGACGACCCCGGTACCATGACTCCTTTCCATATTCCCCGAACAACTTCACTTCTATTGTAATTCCATAGTGCCCTATGCCCCATAATTGCTGCATTCTTTTTTCCTTTCTTGAACATATTTTATTCCTCTTCTTCTAAGTATTTTTCCCTCATTCAGCCATACTCCTAGGTATTTATACTTCTCTATACTCTGTTTCATCTTATGGTGTACCGCAGGAAAGGCTACAAGCGCAAGCTCCTTGCTCTGGGGCACATCTCGGCGGCACAAGCTCTCGTGACTTAAGAGCGGCTGCCGACGCTATGAGCTCGCGCTTCTAGCCTTCGCTGCGGTACAACATAAGGGGAAACGAAGTATAGGTGTTTTAATAAAACGTCTTAGTAGTAGTATAAAACGTTTATTTGAACCGCTTTAAGGGAGAGGGGAGGGGAATGAGTCAATGGCATCGCGGCCTGGACTCGCGGTATGGGGGAAGGGAATTATATGTGTACTTCTATGCCAGCTTCATGGATATAATCCAGAAGCGTGCGTAGAGTTTGGTATCGCTTATCTGGAGGGCCTGGGGAAAGACCCAGTCCTCCATGGATGTCACCCCGTCCTCTAGGTGCTTCTTCCTTGTTGCTTCAAGGCCTTTGCAGCCCCATATCAGGTGATCTAGGTCGACCGCATGTTGGGGGTCCATGCAGTAGCAGCATGTCGGTGGTGTGCGCGCCTTTTCCCACGCTGCTCTTCTGTTCGGCGTGCAGGCGGTATTGGTTCTAATGCGCCTTAAAAGCACCCTCGTTCTCCGCCCAAAGCCTCGCGGCAGTGGGTCGGAGATGGGTGGGAAGGTGTTCCTTCAGCGCAGTACGGGACGAAAGTTTGATCTGCTGTTTAGCTTCGTCGGGGTCATAGTCGTCTTCGTCTTCGTCATCTTCGGGTGAGGAAGATGCGTAGCCGTGATCATGGAGGTGGCAGGGCGGCTTCTGCGTCTCGCGGAGTGTAGCTATTAGCGCGCGAGCTGCAGAGTGGGCCTGCTCATTACCAGCTATGCCTGCGTGGGCGGGCGCCCAGGACAGCTGGACTTTTGTACCTTGCAGAGAAAGTTGGAGGGCCATCTTTTTTATGGATTTTGCTCTCTTGCAGGGGCTGTTCCTATTTCTGCACTCGGTGAGCGAGGCTACCGAGTCCGTAAAAACGTGGAGCTCTTTTGGTCGAATGGTTGTGTCGTTGAGGACTGTTTCAATCGCATATTGAATCGCTCCGAGTTCGCCACCCTTGACGGAGGTGCTGTTTTGTAATTGTTTGGAAGATATAATTCCTTTTCTTGGTATTGCCACTGCGACCGTAGCAAGTTGGTCTGGGAGTGTCGCAAAAGCCGCGTCTGTGTAGACGGCTAGCTTCTCCTCCGAATCTTCCCAGGCCTGTATTCGTTTGTTGTGGCTACTGGCTTGCGATGTCTGACGATCTGGATGTCTGACACTCGCGTTCTTCGGGATGGGCTTGCCTTCAACGAGGTCGATGTATTCTAACCAAGGAGGGTCATTATCTGGGAAGTCGGGAAGCGGGAGTT
>JAZHYW010002901.1:0-17587 GCA_037355805.1 Ixodes ricinus
ATCTTTCGCTTTTTTTTATTCCAAAAACGTTTTGCGCATACCACCCGGCTATCAAAAACATCAATAACCCCACGGTTTCTTTTTCACACAGAGGCATATTTATTATTCCGTCAGCTTGTATCTTCGGTGGTCTTCAGCGGAATGTTTCATTTATCCAATCCTTATGTTTTATACGACCTGTTAATGACTAAAGTAATTGAACTGTACGTTTTGTGTACGAAAGTAAAAAATTATACAGTGTAAAACAGCACAAAATTCGTGGATACCTCACGACCGATTGCAAAAAATCAAAGCACGGAACAAACTCTACAGTCAGCTGATAATATGTGAAGATATATCTATTTTGAAGAAGTACAATAAAGTTAGAAATAAACTAGGTACTTATATAATGAATCCGCGCAGTCGCTTCTACACTGATATATTTGCAGACATTTATTTTTACCCTCAGAAAATTTGGGGCATCATGAAATGTCTACTACAAAGAACAGTGACCAAAGTATTCACTGAAAAAAAAAAAGAAAAAAAAACTTGAAATGGCAACACACTGGCTAACAATTGTAATCTGCATTTCTTTTTTCTTTTTTTACTTTGGAGCGTCAAGTATAACCCCTCTGAGGATTTTAAGAAGTATATAGAGCACAATTTCACACACTCTATGTTCTTTTGTACAAACAATCCCGCACAAATTGTTAGCCTAATAATATTTGTTCAAAATACATATCTTTGTAAATTTTATAATAAAGGTTGGAACAATTAGAAGCGGTTTCAGTTCGTAAGTGTAACATAGCATGCCATCCAACTAGTCAAATATTGTCTTCAGAAATATTTCCTGAAAAACAAAAAAGGCCAGAATCACCGTTTGGCAAAAGGGTGGTACTTTAGATAATATAAGCAATACGATACCTATAATATTACTTCCAATTTTTTGAAATAACATAACAAGTTAATTAATTCGAGAAGAGTTAGTCATGTTAATAAACATGAAATTAGTGCTGGAAGCCAACACGGCTTCCGAAAGAGAAATCTTCTCTATGCTTTACTTGTCATTAGATATAATCTTATGAGTGGTGTAGATAGCCAAATGTATTCTAAAGATATTTTTAGAGCTTAACGATAGCGCCTCAATTCTATTAACACCTTATACTTTTTGATAAGCTGCCACATTACGGAAGAAGAAAAACTCATCAGAAATCGTTGCGCAACTATTAGACCAATCAAACACTGCTTGTGGTAAATAATAGCACAGCCTGTGGCAATGAATATGTAAAATATGGTGTTTCAGAAGGATTCATATTGTGGACCGGGTTTGTTTCTTCTTTATACTATATTATTGGTTCCGTCCCTGAAACTTCAGTCATTGTCCTCTACGCGGATGATACGAATGTTGATGTTGTTGTTGTTTTTTATCCCGAAACTTATCATTCTTTATTCCTATCATAAATATATAAATGTAAAAATCTATCCAAAGGGCTTTATGCAAATCAACTTCTTCAAAATATTAATCAAATCTATATATTGTGTTCCGCTTCATAACTATACCCACTAATCTTACCAGCTCATTGATAGTTTAATTACAATCATCAGAACGGGTTTCTGATCCAACATAGTTCGAGTACAGTTTTATGGAAACCTTCGTTGAACGTTTCATGAAGTGATGAGAAACGTGGTATCGCGCAATCTGTACTTGTTCTGAAACTATTATCAAGAAATGATTCCTATGTGGTTAAAACGACAGTTTTATTTCGCTACAGTTTATTCCAGACTCCAATATTGTTCACTTGTCGGGGTGTTACATATAAATCTACTAAAGACTGTACGTCATGCAGTAAAAAGGCTTGCGGTTTACTCAAAAGTTCTCGAGTTTCGATCAAGTTTCTTCATTATATAATCAGCGATTGTCTGAATTAACTATTGAGAAACAAAAAGACGACCGAGTTTCTATTTTCAAGTTTAGAAATAGACATATTGTAAAAACTAGAACCAAAACGATTGCAGACAGCCATTGAATGGGCAAATTCCAAATGTCAAAAACATTTACCCTGATTTAATAAATATATTGTTACATGCTTATTATCCGCAGACCTTCGGGAAACAAGCGGAGATGTATTTTATAAATCTTTTTTAATGTCTTTTATCATGATTTATGTTTTCAACGGCTTTTTGTTGCTCCGTTGTATATTTTGTATATTCTACTGCAGTGGTTCTCAACCATCCATGTTTCGGGGCCCCCGTGTGGATCGGCGGAGATAATGGAGGACCCCATTCGTGATGAGGGGAGGGGAAAGGTATAGGCGAAATATGATAATGATTTAATAAATGGATATAACTATGGGCTAGTGTAGAAGTAGACCTCCCTTATTGACGTACACACGAGAAAACTCGCCCGAAAAATTTAAACATTTCTTCTCGACCTGAAAAATCGAAACTTTTATTGCCGGGCTTGACTGATGAGGCAGGGCTTCGCGGACCCCTAGAATGCCTTCACGGACCCCCATTTGAGGACCACTGTTCTACAGAATTTGCAGTTTTTACGTTGTATTTGTGTAGCTCTGTTGTAGTTTTGCTCTTGCTACAAGCGTTGTATGGTGGTAGAGGCCCAGTCGGGCAACATTTGCTTTAGCATTTTGCCTCAGCTCCAAAGAAATTATGTTTGTTAAAAAAATGAAAAAAAAAATAGAAGAAAATAAAACCTTGGCGGCATACAATCGGTTTTACATAACGTGGCCGCTCATTTTGAATTCTAGCTGAAAGGGTAAACGGTGCTATTTTTCCTTCGATTTTTTCAACGACTGCCATAGCGTGAATAAAAAATAACAAAGCGAGTTTCAATTGTTATAATTATAAAGAAATAATTTCAGATATGTTCTTTGTTGTGGAAAGCGCTCTCAGTGTCCACGGTGGCTTTTTGCAAGAGAAAACGAGATGCCACAGCCTACTGACTCAGCATTTTTCAACGTGTGATAGGCGCTGTAAAGGCCCATAGGTGCAATCCTGCTTGCAATTGCATATTTTAATCTCGTGCAGCAATATCCTTCAGACAGACATAAAATAAACGGCCAGAAGCCGAAGTGCGAGCAGTGTCCGCGTGGTTTGGAGGTGCGAGAGTGACAATCGACTTCAAAAGAACACTCTACGAAACGAAGTACGTTTTTGTCATCGCCGTCAAAGCCACTGATTAGTCAATTTAAATAGAACATGCTGCATTGTGTGCGCTCGCACGGTGGGGGTGTGGGTGATTGAGAACTAACGCCTGCTTTTAATTATACGTGGGTTCAAGAAATACCAGAACCAAGGCTGGGGTGTGCAAAAGCAAGTGGCGTTTTGTTCGCGTTCTACTTTCACTGAAGCTTTAGCGTAGTCAGGATTTATTTCGCAGACGCCCGACGACGCTCACGCAGTCGAGGCATACAATGTGTACAATGTTCAATCATATAATATTAGTGCTAGGCATTCCTATGTTGTTACCAGTGTTTTTGCACTATGGTAGTTCAGAAAAAAATGGGACTTAGTTTTCTCTTAAGATCAGTTCGAGATTCTGACTTCCGATATTTTCAAAAATATGGGTGGATTGAAAGCGGTCGGGCAGATAGTGAATAACGGCACGTTTGTTCACCATATTGAGGTACAAAACCGGAAACTTTTATTATGGAGCGCTTCCGTGAGGGATATTTATGACAATTGATTTTTCGGCTTCAATTTTCATCAAAGTTACCGAAGCGCAGTTGCCTCACGCGCTTCAATTTTGAGAAAAAAATGCGCTAAATGCGGCTTTACAAAATCGAATGCCCATCGATTTTTTGTGCATCGTCTGCTATCCGTTTGGATGGTTATTAGTTTGCATCCTTTGTATTTTGACAAAACTGACTGTTGACCTAATTATGACAAATAGCCTTTATGAGAACACGTGCACTTGAGCTCTGGTGATGTTTTAGAGGAGGCACAGAACGAGTATTTGGGTTTAGAAAACGATGTGCAGCTTACTAAGTAACATGCTTCAGGTATCCTACATCGCTCCCAGCCTCTAACACGTCATGCACGCACGTACACACACACACACACACACACACACACACACACACACACACACACACACACACACACACACACACACACACACACACACACACACACACACACACACACACACGCACGCATCACTACGTATGTATACGTACATGCACACACACACACACACACACACACACACACACACACGCACACGCACACACACACACACACACACACACACACACACACACACACACACACACACACACACACACGCACACACACCGACTGACCTAAAACTAGCAATTAATATAAGAGGATATTTTAAAAAAAACTAGCCGCTAGTTTTTAATAAGCTAAATGCTATTTTCTTACATTTATTTTAAGAAAAGGCCCGGTCTCTTGGTGTCGCGACACAAGATTTTTTATATATTCGAGTGCGATTGCTGCATGCAATTTACTCTGTCAAAAGCTCCCAAAAATTGAGTGAAACATATACTTGAATGAGACGATTATTCTTCAACCTTTATCATAAGGTACCAAAACCTCTATACCCCTACAGATTTCCTTGACTATGCAATCAAATGTAAGGAGGCTCGTGTAAGATCGCCAAACAAAGCCTTTCACGCGCACTATTCCGGTCGTTGAAAATAGTTTCAGGATAGGCCAGTTATTTTCGGGTGGAGCGCGCGTGTCCACAGGACTACACAGGACGCGACCATGAAATTCTTGCTGAACCATTCACGCAATACGACCATAAAAGAGGCCCCTGTTGGTAATTCCTGCTTAGTTTCGAGCCACGTTATAATACAAGCGCCTGACAGCATTCGTTCGTTCGCGATAGAAAAGCATCCAAAGATTAAAATAAAGAAAAAAACATGCATATATTCCGCCACGGCTCTACTACTCGATCGAACGCACCTTCCATCTTTATTATTTGCATTCTCTCTTGCCTTTGTGATGAAGTACGTCCTTCACATTACGTGTTAGTGAAGCTGAGGTTACATTCAAGGTCATGTTCTCCTAAATGATATTCTCACTGAACTATACTTCGTTTCAGCCTGAGTCCTGTCTATCTATGCTGGAACAGAAACTACATGGTGTAGAAAACTGCATCGGGCGCTGATTGGCTATTCTTTCGGGTCACGTGACATGACGTTGAAATGTAGTTTTTCCCTATGCTGCCTATCTATGCTGGAACGCAAACTCAATGATGTAGAAAACTGCATCGTGCACTAATTGGCTATTCTCTCGGGTCACGTGACATAACGTTGAAATGGAGTTTTTCCTTATGCAGTTCGAGCTATGCTCGTAAAATGATGCAGTTGGCGGTGACGTCAAAATGTCGTCACGATGCACTTTGACGATGCTGTTAACTGAGCGGTCGAGACGACACCAGAGATCGATCTGCATCGTAAAAAGATGGCGACCCAAACATATGCATCTCTACTGTTGGTTCGCCAGCGGATCAGAGTTTTTAGAGATCACCGGGATGCCTTCGAGACAAGCGATGTGAAGGTTTGTGGTGGAATACCGGCTGACCAAAGGGGTGACTCGCTGGCTGTGCGACCAGCTTCGCGGAAAGCTCCAGCGTTGTCGTGAAGGGCCCCGTGTGCTGACGGTCGAACAACGAGTCCTCGCAGCTCTATGCTTCTACGCCGCTGGCGGCTTCCAAGCGAACCGTCGGGAGCGACGAAAACATTGGTGTTCACCAGTGCTCTGTGAATCGCGTACTTGTTGATGTCACCAACGCTATCATTGATTGCCTCGGTCCGAAGTGGCTGTGTTTCCAGCAAACTCAGCCAGAGAAGGCGCTCACAAAAAAGAAGTTCTTCCAGCGATGCAAGTTCAGCGGCGTGATCGATAAATATTCTAAATATTCTTACACGATTCAACACGATTGTGTTTTCATTTGAGTGCACCCCATATAAGCGATTTGGCTGAGCGAAAAGCCAAGCAAGCAACGGTAACAGGCTTAGCTAGTTCGTTCATGCTTCAGGTAGAGAGAGAGAGAGTTATATACTTTATTTTAAAGCAACTACTTCAGGTAAGGCCAGCTGAACTAGAATAAACATACACATAAAGAAAAGACCATACACACCGTGGGACTACCAACTGATTTTCTTTTTCCTCCTCTTCTACTACAAGCCGAACTTCAACAAAATATTCTCTTTCTTCTTTTTTTGCTTCCTACTTCAACGAAAATTTACCCCCGAAGGAACATTTTTTCTTTCTCGTGCAGCACGAGAGAAGTTGCACTAACGCAGTCAAACAAACTCAAAAAGTAAAATCTGTCGTTAGTTGCTTATTGCCGACGTGCGCGACCGAAAGCGTCGCTGTGGTCGGCTTTCCACGATTGGCCGAACGCTGACTATGACGTCAGAAAGGGATTTATCATCGACGGAAAAAGAGGAATGAAAGAACTTTAATTTTGACGGTGTTGGCAGTGTTCCTTTGAGAGCGCAATGATTTCAAGCTTCCACCATGCTATTTACAAACACCATCGAACTTGTTGTTTGCAAGGTAAAGATAATGACGTCACAAGGGGGAAGCATAGGAGGGCGCCACCAAAACATCTCGCCACTAATACCACAGGAGGTTAGTCTGCCTGAACATGGCGAAATCGTTACCCACTGTAGATAAGCAATTTAGCCAGTTCAGTACGACTGCTAGCCTGGGGTCTTTAACGTGCGTCACACAGTAGTGATTAACGACCGCACGCCGGTGTACGATGCTCAGGATCCCTTGGTTCTGCAGCGCGAGCTTTCGCTCCACGTGCTCCGAGCTGGTGTGCGCTAAAGTCACTCGATTCTGGGAAAGTAACGCCAAGCTCCCCGTGTGGTCGCCATCTTGGTCCGTGAAATGAGCAATTTCTCCTTGACCCCTCCGTTCTTGGTGAGCCGATCTAGATTCGCTGGTGACGGGTAGCTTTATGGAGTCGTTTTCTGTATACCGAGATTCTACTAGCCACACACCGGCGAAACAAGCGTACACCTTCTTACCACCACCAGATGCTGTGTCGGTGCTTGGAGGCACTAAAAATAAGTTTATTGTATTGAAATACGCAAGAAGAACAATTTAATTGTAAGAGATCCGTGGAGGTGGGCATGATTAATAAGTTGATTGCATACAGAGTGCCAAAGATTCTTATATTGGCGAGGAACGCTTCCAGTACGATGATGCTCCATGGTGATCGTGGCGTGACTGGTTTAGAACGACCCTCTGGAAGCTTCGAAGATTTAAATGGACCAAGATGGCGATTTCCATGGCAACGTAGACCGATTAGCCAATCGCCTTGCGAGGTTTGGGTCGTCTGTATGTTAGTATCCGTTTGTGTCCGGCTAGCAGGTAGGGAAGGCAATGGCGCTACTTTCCCAGGATCCAGTGACTTTAGTGTGCGCTAGCCCACTCTGCAATTCTCCGAAATTCCCTGTAGGGAAAAAAAAAACGATGTAGTTTCAACTCAATCGCCACTGTTCGGCGACGTCACCGGACACGTCACGGTGCAGTTCTTTTCCGATGTAGTTTGTTTGCGATGGAGATTAGGCTCCTCCCACCGTCGACGTCACGATGCAGTTTCTCCACCGCTTTTTCCAGCATAGACAGACAGTTCGAGCTACGCTCGTAAAATGATGCAGTTGGCGGTGACGTCAAAATGTCGTCACAATGCACTTTGACAATGCTGTTAACTGAGCGGTCGAGACGAAGCCGGAGATCAATCTGCATCGTAAAAGATGGCGACCCTAACATATGCTTCTCTACTGTTGGGTTCGCCAGCGGATCGAGTTCTTAGAGATCACCGGGATGCTTTCGAGACGAGCGATGCGAGGTTTTTGGGCGAATAGCGGCTGACCAAAGGGGTGACTCACTGGCTGTGCGACCAGCTTCGCGGAAAGCTCCAACGGCGTCGCGAAGGGCCCCGTGTGCTGACGGTCGAACAAGTCCTCGCAGCTCTACGCTTCAACGCCGCTGGCAGCTTCCAGGGAACCGTTGGGAGCGACGAAAACATTGGTGTTCACTAGTGCTCTGTGAGTCGCGTACTTGTTGATGTCACCAACGCTATCATCGATTGCCTCGGATCGATGTGGCTGTGTTTCCAGGAAACTCAAGCAGAGAAGGCGCTCACAAAAAGGAAGTTCTTCAAGCGATGCAAGTTCAGCGGCGTGATTGATAAATATTCTAAACACTTTTACACGATTCAACACGATTGTGTTTTCATTTTAGTGGACCCCATATAAGCAATTTGGCTAAGCGAAAAGCCAAGCAACGGTAACAGTCTTAAGTTGAGCTAGTTCGTTCATACTTCAGGTAGAACGAGATAGATATACTTTATTTTAAAGCAGCTACTTCAGGTAAGGCCGGTTGAACTAGAATAAATATATACATAAATAAAAAACCATACAAACCGTGGGACTAACCGATTTTCTTTTTCCTCCTCTTCTACTACGAACCCAACTTGAGGGAAATATTCTCTTTTTCTTCTTTTTTGCTTCCTACTTCACCAAAAATTTGACCCCCGAAGGAACGTTTTTTTCTTTCTCGTGCAGCACGAGAGGAGTTGCACTAACGCAGTCAAACATAGTCAAAAAGTAAAATTTGTCGTTAGTTGTTTATACAGCAGGAGGTTAGTCTGCCTGAACATGGCGACATTGTTACTCACTGTAGATAAGCAATTTAGCCACTGCAGTACGACTGCTATACTTCGTTTCTGCTTGGGTCCAGACGCAGCCGATGCTACAAGCACGAGCGTGTGGCCCTGAGCAGTGCCTGTACTGCACGAGTGCGCGTGCTTGGCAAGGACGCTGGAAGCCCGGAGTTCGCGCTTGTAGCATCGGCTGCGTCTGGACCCAAGCTGAAACGAAGTATAGCCTGGGGTATTTAACGTGCGTCACGCAGTAGCGATAAATGACCATACGCCTTTACGATGCTCATCATCGGCAGGTGCGGGATTGAACCCTGGATCCCTGGGTTCTGCAGCGCGAGCCTTTCGCTCCACGTGCTCAGAGCTGGTGTGCGCTATACTTCGTTTCAGCTTGGGTCCAGACGCAGCCGATGCTACGAGCGCGAGCGTGTGGCCCTGAACTGTGCTAGCATTGCACGAGCGCGCGTGCTTGGCAGGGACGCTGGAAAGCCCGGAGCTCGCGCTTGTAGCATCGCCTGCGTCTGGACCCAAGCTGAAACGAAGTATAGCCCACTCGGCGATTCTCCGAAAGTCCCCGTAGGGAAAGAAATAACGATGTAGTTTCAACTCCATCGCCACTGTTCGGCGACGTCACCGGACACGTCACGGTGCAGTTCTCTTCCGATGTAGTTTGTCGGCGGTGGAGATTAGGCTCCTCCTACCGGCGACGTCACGATGCAGTTTCTCCACCGCTTTTTCCAGCATAGACAGGCAGATCAGCCGATGCTATAAGCGCGAGCTAGTGTCCCTGAACAGTGCTTGTACTGCACGATCGCGCGTGCTTCGCAGGGACATTAAAGCTAGGAGCTCCCGCCTGTAGCATTGACAGCGTCTGGACTTTAGATTTAACGAAGTATAGCACGCGTTAATACAGAGTTTTAGTAGATCTTTCCGATGACTCCGATAACGATACCCGATACTCCGCCGCGGCCTTTGCGCATGCATCGTATCGTTATCGGGGGTATCGTATAGGCATCGGAACGATCTACTAAAACTCCCTATTAGCAGGGTATCTGAAATCTCGCAGCTCGCTTTTGTAGTTTCTCATACGCTGGTACTTTCATAGATAAGAGTATGAAAGACTAGTTGGGAAGCGTACTGGCGCTTGTTTGACACACTACCTACATATATTATATTTTGCTAGCCTGGAGCGCCGCTCAAAATTTGAAAGCTGCGGACCTATTGGGGTCCCCAACGCATACCGTCCTCTAATAAGCCGGGTGTATAACACTGCGGTTGCGTAGAGCGACGCATGGACGGTATAAGCTGCTAGAGCGAAGCAAACATTTTTGAGACAACAGTAGTATAGAACTTCTTCATATCCCAGAAAGTATTTCACGCGTAGATAGCCATATTTTGGAGGAGAGGGAGCGCTTCGTGATGCGCTGACTATTTTGATGGTTTTAAGGTGCAACCCCACCCTTGGTTAGTGTGATTCTAAACCAACAGATGGCGGTGGGATCGCCCTCCAGGCCGGTACATCAGTGCGAGAAAACGGTTGTGGTGGCGCCTCGATACATTGGGGTAATTTCCTATATCCTGAGTGTGACATCCCTGGTCTTTTGCTTGTTTTTCTCAGCATGAGTTTTT
Organism: Ixodes ricinus; assembly: GCA_037355805.1. Classification (NCBI taxonomy): domain Eukaryota; kingdom Metazoa; phylum Arthropoda; class Arachnida; order Ixodida; family Ixodidae; genus Ixodes; species Ixodes ricinus. Next base: position 10,280 of record JAZHYW010002901.1, read on the forward strand.
ATTTTTTTGGAACGCGCACGGCTGCGCCAGTTCTCGTGCAAGGGGGCCAGTTGCCGAGGCTCCGAGCCACGGTGGAAGAAATAAATTTAGGTGGTGACTCTGGCCGCTCTTCCCGCGTGGAGCGAGCGACCAGATCGTGTTCGGAGCTAGCATCGAACCAGGAGTTATAGTTAGTTCCGCGCCGCCGCGGAGGGCGCTGAGGTGTGAGCACCGTGGGTATGAGGTCTCTCCTCGGCGGCCACGGTTTCAGGGGCGTAGCTTTGCTCGCCTTTTTCGCGGTGTGGTGGTGGTGTGCGGCCAGTGACTGGCCTCATGTTTTGCTTTCGTGCTGTGTCGATCAAAGGTACCACCATCGTGCAAGTTATGATAAGCATAACTTGCCATAGCAAGCTATGCTATAACGATGGGAAAGAAGTGCTTCGTTCCCAACTGCGATTCGGGGTACCGGAACTGTGCAGAACGATTGTCCATGTTGAAAGCTCCGTCGAATGACGCTCGCCTGGAGCAGTGGCGTCATGCGATCCCGAGGGCCAGTGCAAGTTACTACCTAGTCTCATCATCTCGTTGACCAAGTGAAGACCAAGCTCCACAGTCTAATTTCTGTCGAAGACTCGGAATGCGAAAGATATCTGGACAAAAAAGGCTGAAGAAACCAAGGTTGTGGACTGCATACTATAATATGTCACTGGGATTTTGAGTGTGAAAATGAAAAAGCTACACGCTGCCCTGCATGCCTATCCGCTTTCAGCATCTACATACAAACTTCTTCTGAAGCAGCACTGACAAACGTGAAGAACATAGGAGGCCTTATACACCCCAACAAGAACCTTTTCCAGCTACTGAAGAAATCGGAACAGTTCTCCGTGGAAAATAAAAGCCACCAGACTGTCTACTGGGACACAATCGACAGTGTTCTTGACAAATGCACAATAACGTTTCCATGCGCTGAACACAAAGAAGAAACAGGTGCCCAGTTATCCAATACTACTTCAGCATGCGAATGCGACAACACTGTCAGCATAATACCATGAGTATGAACAAACAAGCTCAAGAAAAGAAAAAAAATCAGCAAATCAGCGCTCGTCTTAGTTTAAGAGCATGGGCGAGATACACAGGATGTAGGAGATGGCGTTGTTTGGTAGTATGCAGTGAATTAAGCTTTTGTGTACATCTTAAAGCAAAAATATTTTTCATGTATTTTTTTACAGATGAAAAGTGATTTATGTCCTATAACCCCAACTATTGTTTTACTTTCAGTCACTTAGTCATCATGTCAGTCAGTATGTCATCATACTGTGTAATCATTTCAGTCACTATGTCATCATAAATATAATTTTTTTTCTGCTCACAAGGTTTGTATGTTCCACAGTACAAGTTGACATTGTATGTATAAACCATTTGTAATGCTATAACCTTTATGCGCATGTAAAGAATTATTTTGACCCCACTATGTAACATTATTAGAAATTATTTTTTTTTTAAATAAGAAGGCAGGAGCACGGTGGAAAATATCACCCGACCTCCTATAAAGCCGTGCAATGTGGGTAAACAATTTACGGAACTGTTACCAAACATGCTGTTTGACAAAACATGCGAGCACGACCCAGCTGTTTACTATAAATTACCCTAAATTATTGAATGCCCAGTAGATTATGCCGGGAAGTTTTATATTTATACGAGTATTTTTGTCACGCTAAGTCATCACCGGAATGTTTTCGTTTAGAAAAACAGGAACCGCGCAGGGGAAAAAGCAATCAGTGCCAGTGCGCCAACATAAATCCATCGTTACAGTACACAGGGACCGAGTACAGAATGCAGAAATTTCTACACAAGCCCTCTATACAAGCCTTCACAAGCCCCTCTGAACTTTGGCGCCACCTATCCCCGTGCGCGTGAAGCGCGCTCGCGCGCCGAACATAATGTGGTCGCCGCGTGAGACAGAGAGGTATCACCTCAATGTGTTTCTTCCACCGTGCTCCGAGCTCACGCCTCCAACAAATGTGGTCAGAACAAAACGCGAAAAATAGTCCTGAACCAAATGGCGAGACACAAGCACAACAAAACAACCGACGCGTTGAAAAATATAAAATTGTCATGTGCGCCGTTAGCACCCCGCGGGGATTTCGGAGGCCAATTACACATATTTTAATGTGATCAGATTTATATGACTGGCCGGCCCTTTTGTCGTGCATATGTTTGGCTCTTTGTGGATTTCCAGGATAACGTGATGACGTGATATACTTGGGTTTCCAAAATTCTAGCTTGAGGAATTAAATACCTAAAAAATCAAAACAAATGAACTATTTTTTGGGCGGTCAGGTGTCTCATTTAGGTAGCTGGGTGTTTAATTTGGCCAAAACCACGAGACTGGAAAACACAAAAAATGACACTCAAGTTTAGATATTGAGTTTGGTAAACCCAAAGTAGGACTGGAGCGGGAGTCGTAATAAAAAAAATGCTAAGGTTAAAAATTAACTCGCAGCAATAAATGATAAGAATTAATTTTAATACGAGTTCAGTGATAAATGCAATGAATGGCCAGGCAAAGATTCTGGGTCTCTGGATAACTTTTGCACAGAGTTTAAGCAATGTACCAGTCTTAATTTGGTGATTTATGCGCGCAAGTAGTGGTGTACAAAAATGAAAAAAGATGCAAACGGGAAGAGTTTGACGTTGTATAAATTATAGTGTAACCGCGCATATGGCACTCTGATTAAAACTGAAACAGCGCTACATTTTACACTATAGACGCTTTCAGGCAGCTGTGCATGGGTACCGCCATAACCGACCTTCAGTTTTTCTTTCCTCTTATTCCGTTCGCTTCACTTCACCATTGCCACAGCAGGACAGGCTATTGCCACTTTAGGTGCTACTGCGTCCTTCTCCCTAGCATAGGCGTTTGTGGAGGCTCGTCAACGCCCGCTTCAGTGGCTCGGCATCTCGGTAAGACAAGAGAAGGTCGGCTATGGCGGCTCAATCTGGCGCGTGTTTAAAGCGTCTATACTCTGTTTCACCTTATGATGTACCGCAAGAGGGGCTACAAGCGCGAGCTCCTTGCTCTGGGGCGCATCTCGGCGGCACAAGCTCTCATGCATTAGGGGCAGCTGCCAACACTATGAGCTCGCGCTTCTAGTCTTCGCTGCGGTACAGCATAAGGTGAAACAGAGTATAGCTTTGAGCGTATCGAAAGTTAAGGGTGCATCGAAAGCTAAAGCTAGTACACATATACTGCTCAGGCCGTTATGTTTGAATGTTCATAGTACTTTATTACCCTTAGATTTGGTGTAAGTTGCCTCCTGATAGCTTACAACAGAAAGAAGGAAACATTCTAACTCTGGGTTGAAAGAAAAACTCCCACTGCTGACAGCTACCAATCATCTCGGTGGCGATTATGAGTATTCACTGCATGCCAACGGTCGCCTGCTTATAACGAGTTTTTCCCACGTGATTTTATACAATCGCAGTTGTTCTTGACGAACAACACTGTTTACTCGCGCAAGCGACCACATGTGAAGTTCAGAATATTTTGTATTGATTGTGGCACACGTGGCAAGTAGCATAGCTTTTTTTTATCATCCGAGAAACAGAATGCTTGGTCTCTAATGCATGTAGCAGCACACAAAAAAGCACGAGCTGAATCGATGTGGAAAACAAAAACAATAATGATAAATAAGTGTGTAATCACATGAAAACGAAGGTATTGCATATATGCAGAAGGTAAGCTTTGTTTCACTAAATACATTACATTAAAGTATTTGGTTTTATCGTGCGAGCGAAGCGGAACATACAAGTGCGAGCATACTACCCTGAACTACACTTCCAGTGAGCAAGCGCACCATCCAAAGCATCGAGCTCGCTTTTATAGCTTTTGGTGCACTCAAACCCTTCAAAATACAATTATAATCAAATCTGGTATTTCAATTATTTTTATAAAGTGCGCCTATGAGTTTTTTTTTCTTTTTTTTGTCTTTTGCGTTCACGTGCCATTTTCTTATATAATATTTTTCCAGAAGTCCGACAACTATAGTCTGTTTCATCATAAGTAAGAGCCGCTTTATCAAAGATGTAGACAAAAAAAAAGAACGCGAACACGCGAGCAGACATTAAAAATGCAATGTAACGGCGCCTTCAAAATTAGTCGTTAGTTTTTTAGAGAGCAGCAGTTTCGTAGGGCGACATTGTTACATGTTGAAGATTATAAAAAGTGCAGTACAACTATTAGCTCGGGGTCTTCAATGCGCATTACGTCGTATATGTGGTACACAATCGCACGACGGTAGGATGCATATGGGCGACGGAACCTAGGGTCCCTGCTAAAGCCCTTTGATAAAGGCGTTTTTTACAAGTACCGCCAGCCATTGTTGTGGAAACGCGCAAGACACGTGCCACGAGCGGGTGCTCCGCCGCCATTCGCTTTCAAGGACCAGTCATTTTAGGGCTGCGCCGCCACTTGCCTCCAAGGGCCGCTCGAGACACGGGCCTCGTGCACTGGCAGCTTTGAGGTTATTTGAAAGACTAACGCAAACACACCGAGGGGATTTAGTCCCTACAGGTTCTGCAGCGTGAACTCCGTGCTTGAACGGAGCTCGCGCTCGAGCATTTATCCACGTGCTCTGATCTGCGGTGCCACAACACACTTGGCCAACGATCCCCCACCGCACTTGGTTTAGCCTGTGAGCTAAACCAAATGAGCTACGCTTAGAGTATCGGCACTTTTTCCCCTGATATTGTTGTGGGCGCCGCCATCTTTGTGGTTAGTAACAAATCCAACGCAACTGCCGATCGCCATGATTCAAAAGTGCGACTTCCTCGGCATTAGTTTCGGTGTCAGGAAGCTCACGTAATATTGCTTTGCTTTGTCACGAACTGTTTAAACATTTGTGGAGGACGGAAAAGCGTTTCCTGTGATTTCAGGTAAAGCTTCAGACAACTGACAACCATCATTTTAAGCACCAAGATGTGTATGAAGTGTAGCTTATTTGGTGGCTCTAGTTTAGCCTGACCAACCTTGAGCCCGACCCCATAGGCAAAGAAAGAGAACGAACAGCTTGACCTCGCGCTGTTGGCGCTGTTTCAGTGGCTTCATCAGCCCGTAGCGTTAGCTGCGCTCCGAACTAAGGTTAAACAAAGCAAATATTCAGATCTTAGGGTTTCGCATGCCAAACCAACAAAAAATCACTTAACACGGTCCAATACAAAAAATTGCGGGTTTGTTTTGACTAATTGGAGATCTTTTGACGTGCAACCGAAATCTTAGATTGGCCTCCGTCGGATTGTGGGCACCTCGGCCGATATTTAAATTCGAGAAATATGAATTCATGGGCCAGCGCGTTGGCTCAGAGACACTGATACGACTTAATGTTTTGTGTTTTGTTTTAATATAACTGCCACTTAAGAGCCACCCAGGTGGTTTTTGAAACAAAATATAGTCAAGCCATTCCGACAAGCATACTTTGATTGCGAAAATGATTTTTGCAAGTGATAAAAAAATTAAAATGTTTTCGCATATGTGGAGGAATCTGAAATGGCAGAATGCATTTCATGGCGCCCATTTCATTTGGATCATGTGTACCAACGCACATAGCACGCGCGCAAAAGTAGCTGTGGTGCACCCGCAGCCTCGCGCGTGTTGTTCTCACATCTCTGGGTCGCTCACTGTGGGCATCCAGGCATCTGACACCCTAACTACAGTGAACTAGAATATAGGGGTAGTGGAAAAATCGTCGGCGGCGCTCCATTGGCCGTGTGAAGCCAGAAGTGTAGACTACCGCGAGTGGCGCTGTTGTTGAAATCCGGAGGACATGACTACTGTAACACGGGATATGGCGTCGCGTACGTTCTCAGATGGTTTCTGTGGTGTCTATGGTCGTTTTCGCAATTTGTTTTCGTGAATGTCAAGTGCTTAGCGTTATGATTACATAGGTTCGAGTCTTGTCGCTAAGCAATGAAAACGAAGAGAAAGAACACAGATGCGAACCGCTACGCGCCAGCATGCAAGACGGGTTACCCCGGTTTTCACTACATTGCCCAAGTAAGCTTTAAACATTAATTCATAGACGTTGAAATACCCATAAATCATACACAGGCCACACTAATGAACCGCTAAGATCAAAAACAGCTACGTTTCGGCGCGAACTTCGCTGGCAGGAGTGCTCCGGAATCGAACACCAGCGCTACCTGGTAGGTTCTACACGAAACGCCTCACCTGGAAGCCGGCTATTTTTCCACTACTCCTATTCTAGCTCACTGTACCCTAACATCTGACGTTTTTTCTGTCTTTCACGTGGCGTTCCAAGCGGCACACGACAAAAACTGCACATCAAGCTGTTCTTGAACACGTGTCGCAATATGTACTTTATATGAAGAAACTACAATTTGCCGTAACTGAATGGGAAAAGTTTGAAGTCTTATAACATTCTTAACGTGTAATATATCGATATGGAAGTTCTGGAAAATGTAATATCGAAGGATGCTTCATAATTTAATGTCTCGTTATTTTGATTAGTTGACGTTATTCCATTTTTATAACGCCATAAAATAATACCATTTTAAACTTTATTTTTTATTTTAAAATATACATTATATGTACAGTTCATTGCTTACTTTCTTAATGTATTACATCCAACCGAACACTCACGTAAAATATCGTGGATAATGGGACGTTATAACTCGAGAAATAAATTTTTCAACATTAGAGACTATAGTCTAATAAAAGCGGAATAATTCACTAAAAACTAAAAATAATCTTAATATCGAGACATTAAAATACTGTTTAAAAACGGCTCTTTCATTTTACATTAAGTTTATAATTGAAAGATACATAGAAAGAAAGTTATAAGCCATCAAAAAAGCACCAAAACGTCATGCACGGTGGGGTTGCACCTTAAGGCTAGAGCTAGCTTTCACTCAGACACCAACTACCTAACTAGTGTAACGTAATACATGAGAAAATTAATTTAATTATAGGTGCAAAATGCTCTTACCTATTTAAAAGCATGTTATGTGGGGCAGCTATAATGGTTGAGGCGTGGTTAGACGAAACAACGTTGACGGCGACTTAAGGCTAATCAAGCCGAGGATGAGCTTGACCTCGATGGTTTGCTTCCTTGAGAATCACAGGGCATAAAGAACAAACAGAGAAAAATTGGAGACTGAACTGAGGTCTATCATTTGGTAAGGACACAATTTACCTTCAACAGGCAACAACTAGAGCTCGAATTGTCAGCGTGGCACAGAAGGCGACATTCAGAATGAGCGAACGAGGTAGCTTATTTTTCTTCTTTTTTTTTTGGAAATTAGGAGACCATT
>JAZHYW010002902.1:0-16862 GCA_037355805.1 Ixodes ricinus
GTCACGTGACCCGCAGCGCAGCCCTCCCTCGGATGCAGCACAAACCCTGTGCGACATCACGTGAGCGCCATCTGTCGCACGCAGCTCGAACCCATCACACGTAGAGACGCCCTTAGCGTGTGACATCACGCGGTTGTTATCAGGTGATGACCACAACACCTGGCTTGTGGTCTGAGGTTTGCGGTTTGAGGTCTGTGGTTTGTGGTTTGCGGTGGCACGCTTCTGGCACGCGCCTGACACGTATCCTCACACCTGTACCGAGCACGTGACGCGAGGGCGGGACCTCGCTGAGCTCCGATTGGTCACTCGATGGCCCAGCTCCGATTGGTCGGGGCCATCGATGCCCACGGCCTGTCATTGGTCACTGGGATGGGAGAGAGGGAAAGGGCCCCGCCCCACTGCGCTGTGATTGGTCGGATCGGGTTAGGCTCCGCCCTCCTGCACTGTGATTGGTCGGATCGGGTTAGGCTCCGCCCTCCTGGGCGTTTGTTTACAAGTTGGCCAAACTGGTACATGTTTCCTACTACTCGAGACAATTTGGCGGTTCGGCTTATACCCTGAACGTCCTCTATTGGCGTGTCGATGGCAAAACAAAGTTTGCGCCCATACTGGAAGTGACCAAATTTATGATGGTGGCGCCTTTGTGGAAAATGTTCATATGCGGCCAATATTTATCACAGCTGCGCGCTGGTGTTGGCAGAACGCAGAACACGCGCTGAGTTCCAGACATTTATTTATTTACTTATTTATTCATTCATTTAATTTACCCTCAGGGCCAGAGGCATTATAGAGGGGAGTGGTGAGAAAAAAAATAGAGTGGAAATAAAAATATTTGAACAACATGGAATACATGGTGTGGAACATTTGTACAAAGAAGAGCACATTCAACAATTGATGTGCGTGATGCAGGCAGATGATTCCATTCTTTCGAAACTTTAGGTATAAATGAAGCAAAATATTTGTTATAATGGCCAAATGGAACGCCTAGTTCGTGACGGTGATCCAACTATGCAGGAACAAACGATGAAAAAGGCGGAGAGGGGGGTTATCAGTTGATTTCTGAGTACAGTGCTGAGATGAAAAATTTTGTAAAAGAGACAAATAATGGAAACATTTTTTTAGATCTGCGAGACTGGCTAGTGGTGAAGGATTTTTGTTGTTACGCTAGCTGTACTATTATAATTGACAAAAATGAATTGTGCGGATCGGTTCTGAACTAAGTCGAGACATTCAGTAAGGTAGGTGGTACCGGGATCCCAGATGGAGGCAGCATACTCAAGCTTTGACCTCCCTAATGCTGTATAAAAAATATTTCTAATGATGACGGGACCATAGAAGGTATACGTTTAATGTAACCAAGAATACGGGTAGCGTTGCTAGTCACATAATTAATATGTAGGTTCCAGGAAAGATCGGTGCTTAGGATCACTGCTAGATACCTTTAAGATTTTACAAGTTCTGGTGTTTTGTTATTAAAGGGAAATTGAAGCGGTTCTGTATTTGAGAAAAAACAGTTCAATGGCCTTCAATTTACCTCCAGGATCAGGAATATCGAGATATTTTTGAATTTGGCGCACGGAGCCTTCAGAAATTAATTTTTAAAGTACCGCCGAAGCCCCTCCTTCCCGGGGCGTGACGTCACAAAAGGAGTTTTCGGAATCTCTGCTCTCGCGCATCTTCAGCGCCTGCCAAAGCTATGCACGCGCACTCTTGCTATTTTCAAGAAGGTCAGAAAGAGACGTCACGACTGCCGTCATTGCGGAAACATATACAACTGGCAAGCTTGCCATTGCACGCGCTGCCCACACGAGCGACACGCGCTTGGCGGCCGAAAGGTCCTTTTATGACGTAACAACAGGTCGGAGATTTTTCGCGTTTTCTCGCTTTTAGTTGCATCTTCAGGGAAAACGAATGTGATATTCAGATTCACTGGATAAAAATACACCAGAATTCACCTCTAACTCGTTTTTTTCAAGAACTGTTTCAGCTTCCTTTAAGGCTATCCGTAGAAGTAAAAGTAACCTTGCGAGCCATGCGCATCAGTTTGCACCTGTCATTAGATATTATTTGATAAATGGCACTGTCTTTAGCAAATAATGTTATGTAGGATGAGACAATACTGGGAAGGTCATTAATATAAATTAGAAAAAGCAAAGAACCTAAAACGGTCCTTTGGGGTACGCGGGAGGAAACAAACGTGAGAGTGGAGTTCATACCGTTACAAGTTACAAATTCAAAGCGATCTGTTCAAAATGCAACAATTCAAAGAAACACATCCAAATGAATACTCAGTTTACATAGTTTTTTTTTTTTTAGATTATGTGATAACTTATTAAGGGCCTTTATAAAGTCAAGAAAAATGCAGTCCATCTGGGATCCCTGATTAAAGGCAACATGAAAGTCGTTTTCAAGGCTTAGTAGTTGTGTTTCACAAGCAAAGCTTATCCTAAATCCATATTGACACGAGAGAAAAAATCTATAGGGTTCAAGAAACGCAAATATTTGTGTGTAGGTGATGTGTTCGAAGGTTTTACATGGAATGCTAGTCAATGAGATGGGCCTGTAATTGTCAGAGGAGTGCTTCTCGCCAGCTTTGTAAAGAGGAATTATTATTCCGAATTTCCAGTCGTTTGGTAGAACGAGGCATCGAGGAACTGTTGGAATAGACTCGCAAGCATAAGAGAAAAGTATTCAGTTGTCGCTTGAAGATATTTTGAACTGATTGCGTCTATACCAGTGCTGATGATAGTTTAAGGCCATTTATAATTTTTTAAACACCGTTGTGGTCAACAACATGGTTCATTATTTCAAATGTCTTAACATGACTTAACATGACATAGGTCGGAGTGGTGTTACAATGAGGATTAGAAAATTATTTATTAAACACGTCATTAAGAAATGCAGCACACAGAGATTCGCCAATCGGAGTATTATTTGTTATTTAAAGTTTAATATCGAATGGCCTATCAGGGGTTAGCATAACGTTCCAAAATTGTCGAGGACATTGCTAGGGTTCGGCTATTGTCGTCATTGCAGCGATTAGTCACGCGTGACTACCCGAATGCTTGTCAAGCCATTGCTTATCGGGAGTTCAAATAGAGTGCTCACGCAATACTCAGGTGAAATCTATGAGCCGCATTGAAATATCGTCACTGGGGACTCTGCCAACACTGCGTCCCTCAAACAACATCATCAAATTTTGCGAAGGAGAGATTGAAAGAAAATTCTCCCTTTCACTCTTGAAACTACACCGCAAGAAAGACGTTTCTTAGACAACGTGATTGCGTGCGCCTCAGCCTCGGGCATGTTTGCTTCAAACATTTGAATTTCAAACGTTTCCTCGGAGTGTTTTTGTGTGGCACTTTTGACAAGACTGCGCTCTTAACTGTCATTAAGCTCGACTCAATCACTTTGGTCCGGAGTTTCGTGGCTCCACCAACTCTCATTGAGCCTCTAACGATTATTGAGTACAACTGAGCAGGCCTGCCTCAGTGATGGGGGTTAGCCCCAGTAGAGCTAAAGATAGCGGCGTTCGCCGCAGTGCTGCCCATGACCACCGCCAGCGCAGCACTTACTATTTCGGAAGATTGGGGGAGGTATCAAGAGAGTATCGTAGCAACAAACATTTTCAGAATAATCGGTATGATTTGGTGACACAGCTGCCGCTAGAAAGATCACGGCACGTCGCCGTAGCCAAAGCTCGGTGAGGGCGGCCATAGTGATGTCGGTGTCGATAATATTTTCCTTGTGTCTGTCTTGCTTGAATTCGTGGAAACGTTATGATCATCGCCTCTTTATTCTAAAAAGAAAAATATAAGTCAATATCCTTTTGTTCTAGACGTTTTTGTAATGAAAAATGTGCACACAGTTCATTTTCATAGTTTTTAAAACAAGATAATATGACATCAGTTTTGGTTTCCTATCAGTTTCCATTGTGTCCCATGACGCGCTTGTCAACTGGGGTTGTTGGGCCTAGCTACGCACCGTATAACACCGGACGACTTAGTTGAGCTCTCTAACTGTTGGGAGATGCCAACGACCGTTGGCTTAATGACAGTGGAGATTGCTCCTGCAACTGGGGAAGTGTCAGCAGTTTTTTTGCATAATGTAATATGAGTATGAGCCCGGCTTTAGAATGTATTGTTTTTTTCTCGCGTTCATGATCCCGAAGGGTAATAACCCAAACACTAATATCCTGCTCCATTTGCGCGTCTGAACATGTTCCAGAACGTGTTCCAGAGGGTGCTGTCCGCGAAGACCGAGTTCAGGGCCAAGGCGATCTCGTACGTCGGCGGCGTGGGCACCCTCATCCTGTGCGTGCCAGTGCTGCTTCTGGGACTCGTCGCCAGGACTGCCCGTAAGTTCCTTGGTTCTAACAAAAATTGGCTGCGACCTCTATCTTCATAGTGCTCATGAGGCTTTAATAAACAAAACAAAAAGCCACAAAGTACGACTTGCAAAGTGTGTACCTTATTGCTCATGTGCCGTGATTTAGAAAAAAAAAACAAAAAAAACACAAACTTCGGGTGGGGTATTTCTGTCTCCAGCTCGTTGCTCGCCCTCCCGCGGCAGAAACGGGAAGCTCCTTAGACTCATGAAACACGGATCTCCTAGCGGGTTGCGGAAAGCGTTGCGAGACGGTAGGAACGATCTACGAAAACTTCCTATTAGGCAGTTTTCGTGGATTTCGTAGTAACTCCCCATTAGGGAGTTTTCGTAGACCGCTTTTTCCCACCTATACTACGCTTTTCGGAACGAAGACGCCACTACAGCGCTTGCGCGGCGCAAGCCTTGCCTGCAAAGTCCCGAACCTCGAAGCGGGTTGCGCAGAAAGTGGCAAGGCAGCAGAAACCATCAAAGAAAACTCGCTAGTACTTCCCCATATCCGCTATTGTTTGAGTTGCAGCCGAAAAGAAGTACGAGTGCGAGCAGCCGCGGCAAACCGCGGCGCGTCTTTAGCTACAAACAGTGACTGCATATGTAAGGCAATAGACCATACGCGAAATGTAGAGCGCCATCTAGTAGCGCGCCGAGTACTTCGTCCGCCATCTTGGTAGCGGCGAGAAAACGAAACCAGTGACCCGACCAGCAAAGACCCAATGTTAGCAAGTGACCGCGCTTCGTGCGAGAGATGCGATGCCAATGCGTTGCTGTGTTCCACTGCGGATACAGCGATAAATCTTCGATTCGTGCGTGACGTGAGCAGCGTTTGACAAAAACAATCGGTGGCAACGCGAAGAAGCCTGTGGACGTTATCGCGCGGCGTGAAGCCATTTACAACTATTGAACTGGGCCCTAATCTTTTCACGAAGTTGTAGCAAATTGAATTCTTAACTTTTTTTTCTTTTATTCGCATTATGGTGTCGGCCTGCGTTTTTCCTGATGCGTGAGCAGCTCAACGCATGCCGACAAAGCTAAGATTGTTGAGCGAGGCAAAAAGAGCACAGTTTTATTAATCTACGCCACCAACCATAATTGAAGATGCCTAAGGTTAACACTGAACAACAAAAGCTGAAAGCACCTCAGAACCCTCATTTTAATGTCATATATATATATATATATATATATACATATATATATATATATATATATATATATATATATATATATATATATATATATATATATATATATATATATATATATATATATATACTTTGGAAAGCCAGAAAGCAATCTTATTGCTTTGCAGCGATTCCTAGACACTTGATTTGGCGTCGGAAAACTAGGTTTGTAAAATACCTCTAAAACTAAACAGAACTAAATAGAAGAGTTTGGTGATAGAATATTCGTGAATATTTAAAGCGCGTTCATGTAAAATAGAAAACAGAACAGACACAGACGACGTGTTTGTTTGCTCAACACTCACAGAGACGGGATTTTGCTATCTTTGCTGTCGAACACCACGTTCGATTAGATCGAACGTGGCGTTCGACTTAGGTTCATCGCAGTGGCTAAAACTTCGATGTCGGCGTCTGCGAAAACTTGCGCTGCGAATGTCGAGTGGAGTAACACGGGTGGTGGCAACTTCATTTCACAATCTTCTTTCCATGTTTTTTTTTCTTTTGTTTTGTCGCAGCCGAGGTAAAAATTTTGTTTAGTGGGAAGAATCTTGGGGGTAGTTTTGAGAAAGTCAAAGCAGTTATTCTGCCGGGGTTTAACAAATCTACATTAATATCTCAACATCCGTCAACTTTGCTTGAGGTCAATGCTATCTGAAACAAATTTGAGCTCCTTGCAACGCCCGAAAAATATTGTTCAGGGCGCAGTTTCCTTTCGAATAACACAAAGCTTTCTACCCAAAAACGTTTCTCCAGTAACGACCAAAAAAAAAAAGAAAAACCTAATTTTGATTTGTATGTATTGGCGTGGAGCAGTCTATCGCTAAACAGTACGACTTTATGCGTATTTGCGTAGAAAAAAGAATTGAAACTGTCCTCAGAGATTAAAGGCATGACGGCCTAGTCCTATGTCCTCGTTGGGAGATCGGAAGTCAAAAAACAATAACCTTTCCAAATTGAACTTAGTGGCAGAGCGCTCATGCCCCGAAAATTCTGGGGAAAAGAAACTCAAGATGCTTGACGATATTAAAATAGCCACGTGCACAGTGCTGCCAGACCTCCAAGCAATTTCACATATCATCTATTGCAATTAAACAATTCCCATGTGTAGAACCCCTACAAAAATCGCACTCCCGACCAGCAATTGGCTTGGGTGCGCGCAAAGAACCTCAGCTGTGCTGTCATCGTCGAGGACAACCTACTAAAGTAAGAAATTGCAGTTTTCCCTTTCTTTTATAGAGTCCCATGAAAGCAAATTTGGGTGTCTGTATACTCATGCAACCCAGAACTTAGTCTGCTTCAAGGGGCGACTTACCTCCCAGCTGCACAAGGAAAATTTGGCCAGTGCAGTTCAACCGATGGCCTGGGGTCTTTAACGTGCACCAAGCAGTAGTGATACACGACCGCACGCCGGTACGATCCTCATCCAGATAAAAACAGGGCAGGTGTGGGGATTGGGCATATGATCCCTGGGTTCTGCAGCGCGACCTTTCGTTCCAGATGCTCCGAGATGGTGCGCGCTAGCCCACTCGGCCACCGATCCCCCCTTAGAGTCCTATGCATTAGCAGGTGTGAAGCGATGGCTGTCGGTGGTGCCGCTCGACCCCAGCAAGAAAAGCCTCGTTCCGCGATCCAGCCTACTACAATAGAGATCAGTGGGAACGGCACGACCTGTCTAAGACCGCCGTACCTGCCCGAAAGTGGCGACTCCCTACACTTTAGGAAAAAATGGAGGAAAAAGGTAGCAACGCCGCATTTTCCTCCCTTCAAGTGACTGCACCCCCAAGCGGACACGAGAAGGGAGGAACGAGACGTTGTTCTCCTTCTCCAGGCAGACGGGAGAAAGCTTTCGCCCTCCCGACTCATCTTCTTTCGGTTTTGTTTTTCGAGCACGTCGCCCATGTTGTTTAATAAATGTTGTTGAGTTGATTGAGATTCAGCGGCAAAGAAAGCCGCCTCTAATTCCGCCTCCCAGTCCAAATGTGCAGAACATTTCGGTTGCATTGACGTTTTTACCGCTAACTTATCAAACGAGCAAACGAAGCCGCTAGAAATAGCGAAGTTTCGGAGCAGTGCCAGCAGCGCTACGTATACTAGGTAAGATGGCTGTCTCCGGACTGCGGGACCCACGAGGAAACACGCGGAGCTGTGTCGACGTTTTCGACGTTATGGAAATTGCAGAAACTGCGACCAAGACAGGCAGGTTTTTCTGCCGGGTGCCTGGGTGCCTTCTGTGCTGAGTTCGGTTCTGTGTTCCGATGACAAGTGCCAATCGGCAATCTACGTGGTTCTGTATTTCTGCGTGTCAGCAACATAGCAGAAACATCGCAATGGCAGTGTTGTGCGTTGTGAACAGAAGACTGGAATTATCACCGATGTGACCGTGTGTTCGCGTGTCAGTGGTGTAAAAACAAGATGAGATGACGTAATCTGTCGGGCATTGATGCCGCTGGTCGGGCCGTGATCGGAGGGGGTGGGGTGTCACAGGTTGGCATTCCGCTTTATATTAAAGAGTTGAAGACCCCTAGAGTGATTAGGTGCAGTCGATCGACGTGCGGATAGTCATTTGGAAAGCTGGTCTGAACCGTAAGCTCCTATCGTACAGTGGCCAATGTGACTGTCGGTTGTCTCCTCCCTAGAGCCATTCTCTGGGGAAAGGACTGAATAGCACGAAAATATGACCGAAACTACATATACAGAATGTCACAAAAAAAAATTTACAGTTTTTTTTTATTGCAAAAGTAATTTAGGCATCGCCGAACGCTCATTCTCCGCCCATAGGTAGCGCTAGAGGTCACAACCAGATGCTATAGATTCAGCCCGATCCGATACCTTATTCAAAAGTTATAAGTGATTTTCTGAAAATTTCAATGGGTGAATAGAGCCCATTTTTGCCCATTTTCGGTTTCTGGTGCCATAGAGCCCCATGTATTCGAAAACTCCGTCGTCCGCCGTTTTCCCATTGAAATTTTGAGAAAATCACTTACAACTTTTGAATAAAGTATCGGATCGGGCTGAAACTTTGG
Source organism: Ixodes ricinus (assembly GCA_037355805.1). Classification (NCBI taxonomy): domain Eukaryota; kingdom Metazoa; phylum Arthropoda; class Arachnida; order Ixodida; family Ixodidae; genus Ixodes; species Ixodes ricinus. The sequence continues at coordinate 8,588 of JAZHYW010002902.1, forward strand.
CATCTGGTTGCGAACTCTACCGCTACCTTTGGGCGGACAATGAGCTCTCGGCGATGCCTAAATTATTTTTGCGGCAAAAAAAAACAAAAAACGTGTAGATTTTGTTTTTTTGTGTCACCCTGTATTTATATTTTTAAATTTTTGGTATTAAGGAAAAATGGTAGGTAAAATCGAAAAAAAAGCTATCCTTTATTCGTCTGTTTAAATATAGCACGGTTCCTGAATAAACTGTCCTTCAAGTGGCGCGCTGGGATGAGCGCTAGAAGTTTTCAAGCTCGCCACGGCGTAGCTTCGTACACTTAAAGGGGGGGGGGGGGGGAGGTGCAACGATTTCCGGACTGCGGTCAAAGATTCGTGGAAGTTGCCCTCTGACACTTCTGAAGTAAAGAACAGAAAACCGATTTCGCCTCCCTGTTCTAGTTGTTGCGAAAAACAAAGGTAAATATTGGCATTTTTGGCACCCCTCAACTCACTCCCAGTCTTCAGGGTCACACCTGGTCGCACTCCCAGTGACGTCATTCGGAGTGCCGTATAGCTTCCCGTGTGCTATCTCGGAGGACGTTTTCTCTCCCTCTCTCGGCTGACATTAGTGGGCGTTATGCTGCAGCTTAGAGACGAGAGAAGTCACGTAATCCTTTCGCCGTAGTTCCTTCGGCTGCCACTTGGGGTTGCAGGTGGGGAAAAAGCTCGACTTTTGCTTTGCGATTATGCAGCGGAATCGCGACATTTTAATAAAGAAGGTGTTTTCTCTATTCTCCGGGACACAATAAATAACCTAAAAATGACGTGATGCAAATTCTTTTAACCACAAAATTGTTGCACCGCCCTTTTAATACATGCCGCTAGTCGCGACTTTGACTGCATTCAAGTTAATCGAAAAGTGATTTCTCTGCTCATGAAGCATCACAGCTGAGTGAATATCCGCTCTACAGAGATTATTTCAAGACGACAATTGCAGCCATGCACGAAAAGCAAAAATAGAAAAGCAAACACTACAATAGAAATACTGGCTACGACGTGCCGTGCGGGGAAGTAAACACATGGCTTGGAACCGCATTAGAGCGGCTTGATTTATTAGCTTTCAAGTAATTACGGCATGGGCGTTTACTTTTTACTAAAAGATTCGTCGCCTGAGCTGTCCAAAATACCGTCAGGGATATGACATTGCAGACAAAAATCAACATGCTGGGAATATTTTTTATTGCTTAGGCGGTCAATGAGAAATTTTGTACGTTCAAAATGACCTGTATAAAAGACGGAAACTCAGAGTTCGTTAGTAGTGATCGGGTTAGTGTGCTGTTGTATTGATGTATGTATGTGCCATGTATGTGATGCGCTCAATGCATGTTCAGCTGATGTTTCTACTATGCGTAATGTGTCTACATGTGTGTATACTGAACTTTCCTAAAGATCCCGAAGCGCAGCGGTGGTGTGATAAAATTAAAATATTTTTTTTGTAGAACATGAATTGGGCGGTACCTAGCGGCACCTAGCCTAGCTACTTGCAATTACTCTGCTTGACTCTGCCATCTGGTGGCCAGCGATTTTACCTTCTTTCACGCTACACGATAAACAGCGGCTAAGAGTTTGTTATTTTGAGAGCTGCTTTTAATTTCGCAGATTTGTTTGCCATTCCTCCGTGATGTGCGGTTGGCAAAGGAATTGTGACTCGAGGAATAGCAAAGGTAAGTCGTAAAGTGCGCGAAGTAACTGGGTATTGGTTGTCTCCTTTAAACTTCGCAGTGCTGACGGCGAGAAGACTGAGTAACTGCATTTGAAACGCAAGTTTCTTTATCTGCGGAGGGAATCTGGCTTCGGAAATAAACAGTTCGCGGAAAGCTCATGTTACGCATTTATTTGCTGCTCATCTCGTCCCGTACAAGAGACGTAGCGTCCTCGTTAGGCCTTATTGAGCTCGATTTGCTCGATTCGGGGCCGTCATAATGAGATGCAGACAACGGAGGAACTTTGCTACCCTTCTTCAAAGACGAATCGTTCTCCCTTTCCAAAGGAACCTCCCCTTAGGGAGGACTATCGATACACTTTTTTCTTAGAGTGTAACGTCGCCGGAGTCGCGATTACCTCGTTGCAGATTAAGAAAGGCAGGAAAAGCTCCTGCAGCGAAGCCCACCTCCCTTTCCACTTCGGGCCTCACCTCCTCTCCGGTGTCTGCGCTGCAAAGTGAAAAGGCTGGAGGGCTTCGGAGAAGAAGCTTGTACTATAATATTTAATCTGCAACAGGGTATAGTATCTATAGCTTCTGCTAGCGGCCTGCCGTTGTTGGCAGGAGCTCTCGGAGGCTCTGCTGGCCGCGTGGACTGACGTGTCTGGAAACTCTTGCCCTTGGGTTAAGAGATGATATGTGAACACGACCCTCCGTGGAAAAGACATTTCTTCGTTTGTGTTGAAAAAACAAAGTTCGCCGCAAACCGCTACATGTCAACACACTTTTAAAACAAAATGTATCGCAAAATTCGCTGCAATTATCTTGCTACGTGAAACGTTCATGGTTCAGCGCTAGTAACCTCCAGGCTTTTCTTCACGAGTTGCACCCACCAGGCTTCTCTACTACTCTCATACACTAATTACTCTCCCCCATTGACTTCACCCCTTATCTCCCCCTCCCCCCCCCCATAGTCCTCACTGACTCATTGATCCATTCACTGACTCCACCTCACTGACTCATTGATCCATTCACTTTCCCCGTTGGGTAGGCCTGCTTCCACAGAGTACGGGGAATGGAGGGTAGCGGGTAAACTGAATTTATGTGTAGGTCACGTGACGTCAATTTTCCCGCAAAATCCAGCACAGAAACTAAATGGGCGTATAGGTCACATTACATAAGGTCCCGTGTTGTCAACTCTCCCGCTAAATTTAGCGGGAAAACTGCATTTGCGAATAAGTTAAGTTAACATGTCACATGACCTAACTTGTTCCATTAAATTTAGCACGGAAAGCGATTTTATGTATCGGTCACGTGACATGAAGCCATGTGACGTCAGTTTCCCCGCTAAGTTTAGCGGATAAATTCACGGTTATGCTTTTTTAGGCTTCTTGTCACCTGAAAACCCAGCCTATAAGCGTTTCACTTTAAAACGCCACCTCCGCGGCGCGGGAAAATGCAACCACATTCCACAAAGTCCCTGCGGACACTGACCTAAGAGGAAAGTGGATTTTTCCTATTCGACGAGAAAGCTGGACACCAAATTTGACGTTGTCCTACTCAAAGGTGTTTAATCTGTCTTTCAAAAAGAACATTTTCCTGGGAGGAAAACGGCGGCGACCCAGAAAAGAATTCCGTTGTCATTGCAAACAACATAGCAGTATATGAAACATAATCTAACAACCTTGAGATTTCGACACAGGGTAGAGGCGGTCGTTCGCCACAATGCCGTAGATGTACAACGGGTACAGCAGTGGCGGCGTCAAATCAACTTGTTTCAGTGGCTCGCCTGGCGGCGAAACGTTCCACTTGTGACAACGGTGGTGGCTCATTGCTTTCAGACGCTTTTCCGAATCACTGAAATTATAATATAGGCACTGACACGAGTTGCAGCCGAACGCTTCACTCGTTTTTTAACCTGACCCCTTCATTGGCCTTTATTTGGTGACGTGAAAAAGGCAGCGCTAAGGCCTTGATAAACTTTACCTCCCTTCTATTAAGGGTGGCAAGATACGTCTTACAGCCGCGCTGGTGGCGGCAATGTGTCCCCGCTGGACGACGAGTCCCAGTGGTCCCTGCTGCTGGCCCTGACGATGCAGCACCTCACTCCGACCTCGGTTTCCTTCCTGGGGCAGGGGGCGTGGCCGCGGCCTCCATGTCCTCGGCGGACGCCTGCATGCTCAGCACCGGGGCACTCTTCACGAAGAACGTATACGTACCGCTGCTGCGGCCCAAGGTCGGTATCGTCACTTTCGGGCTGAATCATTTACGTTGTTCCAGTCCGTTTATGGGAATGCCCGGTTTAAGGAGCGTATTTTAAATTGACGGGATGAGAGACGTGGATGATAACGTGCAAGGAACTTGGGATTCGACTTGGTTTCTTACGGGCGTGTCGATTCTTGAAAGCGCAAATTCGATAAAATCTACGAAACTACGGGGGACATAACGACTAAATAGTACGAAATGAGGGAGTTTCTATCGTTAGGCAGGCTAAAGAGGTGTTACCGGTTGAACTTGAAATAATCCAGTCTTCCGATTGTGAAAACTTGATTAATTTGCCGTCTATACTTCGTCTCACCCTAGCATGGACTAAAGTCACTGGATCCTGGGAAAGTAACGCCAAGCTCCAAGTGTGGTCGCCATCTTGGTCCGTGAAATGAGCAATTTCTCCTTGACCCCCCGTTCTTGGTGAGCCGATCTAGATTCGCTGGTGACGGGTAGCTTTATAGAGTAATTTTTTGTATACCAAGAATTTGCTAACCACACACCGGCGAAACAAGCGTTCACCTTCGTACCACCACCAGATGTTGTGTCGGTGCTTGGAGGCACTGAAAAATAAGTTTACTGTCTTGAAATACGCTAGAAGAACAATATAATTGTAAGAGATCCGTGGAGATGACCATGATTAATAAGTTGATCGCATACAAAGTGCCAAAGACTCTTATATTGGCGAGGAACGCTTCCAGTACGATGATGCTCCATGGAGATCTTGGCGCGACTGGTTTAGAACGACCCCTTGGAAGCTTCGAAAATTTAAATGGACCAAGATGACGATTTCCATGGCAACGTAGCCCGATTCGCCAATCACCTTGCGAGGTTCGGGTCGTTTGTATGTTAGTATCCGTTTGTGTCCGGCTAGCAGGTGGGGAAGGCAATGGCGCTACTTTTCCAGGATCCAGTGACTTTAGCATGGACTAACCACGAAGGCTGTGCTAGCGCGAGTGGGCAGCCTTGACTGCACTGACTAGAGCACTTGCAGCACGAGCGCTCCTGCAGCCGCCGCGGCTTCATTCAAAGCGACTAGCTCGCGCTTTTAGCACGCGCGGCTAACAATAGTCCATACTAGGGTGAGACGAAGTATAGGATAACATCACATACAGACACATTAACTGTTATTTTGTATAACCAACCGCCAAACTGATGACGCCTATGCCGGTGTATTTTTAGTTGATTTAAGTGACCATTTTCATATATTCTGGTTTATACACCACGACTACTGAGAAAACAAGAGATCAAACCCAGATGAGAACATAACATATCACGACACGAGTAACCAAAATAGTGAGCACTTTTACGCTCTTGTTTCAAGTGATAACTGCAAGGACGTTTTCTTCGAACTGGACCCTGATGAGGCATCGGACAACTTTGAAGTTAAGATAAGAGGACATTATGACGCAGTGTTCCATATAGTTCATTACAAGAAGCACAGTAAATCTCCCCCAAAAATATGGATTACCACAATACTATAGAAGAGAATAAGAAGAAGGAACAGGCTCTTCAATAAGTTTATAAAAACTAAAGACATGAAAGTCCTAGCCGAGTACAAAAAAGGCTCTATAAACTTGCAGCAGGTCTGAAGAAAGCACAAATCAGGTATCACACAAATTAATTTTATCTGTCCACAATAGCCCAGGAAAAATAGGGAGTATAGCCAAAATCTATTATCGTCTGTTCCCGAAGTAATTCCAGACGAACTCACATATGAAGGTCATACCTATTCGCGCGAGTCATTGGATGAGAAGGTTAATTCCCATTTTTATAGTGCTCCTTCAAAATCTCACGGCGATCTCTATGAAACTTTTCTTAATATAAATCAAACTAATTCTATTTTTATGGCACCCACCCCTGACAGCGAGGTCATAAAGTTAATTATATCATTAAAAACAAACACCGCGTCAGGCATTGACGACCTGACTTTTGCCCCCATCCAAGCAATAAACGACCTGATATGTTATCTTTTCGGGCATATATGTAATAGAATCCTTGAAACAGGCAGATTTTTTCAGAAAATGAAAAAAGCTAGGGTTTGTGACATGCATAAATGTGGTGCACGAAGTAATCTAAGTGACTACCGGCCAATTTCCATACTGTCACTATTTACAAAATTCGCTGAAAAAGTGATAAACGGTAGGTTTTCTAAATATTTATTTGACAAAAATATTATAACGCCTTGTCAATATGGATTTCAGAAAGAAAAATCCACAGAATTGGCTGTGTTGAACATAAAGAAAAAAATGAACCGTAATATACTGGGTGAAACAAGGAGACGGCAGGCTCTTTAAATCGACCGGAAAAATCGCTTTCTTAACCTATCGCGCTACGACTTTGTGCAGCGTTGACCACAGATGGTGCATTTTTTTTGTAAAATATGCAAAGAGAGAACTTACCTGAGGAAAAAGTAAAGAAAGAAAAAGGCTTAGCTCCTATGGAAACGCAGCGACGCCACCGGTCTGCAAACAACACGGCGCCGTTTCGCACGGGAGACAAGAGATGGCGCAACGAACGCCGCCAACGAACGAGCATACGGCGCCGAGAGCCGGTACTTTAGCAGACGATCCTTTCGACTCAAAAGCGGCTCGCGTTCCGCAGGCGGCGACAAACGCAGAAACAAAAACAGGCGCGGTAACAACAAGGAACTGCAGTTCTTTGTCTGCTAAACACTCCGGCTCTCGGCGTCGTCTGCTCGTTCGTTGGCGGCAGTAGGCGTCACGACCGCTTGCGCCATCTCTTGACTCCCGTGCGAAACGGCGCCGTGTTGTTTGCAGACCGGTGGCGTCGCTGCGTTTCCATAGGAGCTAAGCCTTTTTCTTTCTTTACTTTTTCCTCAGGTAAATTTGTTCTTTGCAAATTTTACAAAAAAAAATTCACCATCTGTGGGCAACGCTGCACAAAGTCGTAGCGCGATAGGTTAAGAAACCGAATTTTCCGGTCGATTTAAAGAGCCTGCCGTCTCCTTGTTTCACCCAGTAGAGTCTCGCCTTAAAACACTCGGTATATTTTTAGACCGTCCCAAAGCGTTCGATTCTATAAAGCATGAAATTCTTGTAGGAAAACTACCACGGTATAGAGTAAGGGGAATAGCTCTTGACCTTATCAAAAACTATTTATTGGATAGAACTCAATTTCCTGTCTTGAATGGTTTTAGATCGCAGATTTCCGCACTACAGTAGAGTTGACATTTGGGCTAGCGCTCTTTTCTGTCCTGTCCTTCTTCTCTATACCTTGTGCGCTAAATACCTCAATATGTTCCCGCATACAGTACGATGTCCCACAAGGTTCCATCCTTGGACCTTTGTTATTCCTAATATATATAAATGATATTGTAAACATGCCACTTATATTGTATAATATATTGTATGCTGATGATAGTAACCTGCTCTTTTCAGAGATCATCAGCAAGAGCTAGAATAAACTGCAAATAGCTAGCTTTATGAACTATATGTATGGTTAGAGTCTAATCAGCTAAAATTAGACACAAAGAAAACAAAATATGTAATATTTAGATTTAAAAGAAAAACGTTTGCCATAAAAATCACATAATGACTTTCTCAATTCAACAATAAAGTCTACTACGGCACACAAATTTCTTGGAGTATGGTTTGAGGAATTTTTAAGTTGGACAAATCATGTAAATAACCTAAGATGTAACATTTCACGCTCAATTGGAATGCTGCAGAAACCAAGGAATAACTACCAAACTGGCTCAAACTACAACTGTACTACGCTTTTGTGTATTCTCGGTTACACTACTGTTTTTTAGTGTGGGGAACAACAACAAAAACAAACATTGAAAAATATTACTTTCGCAAAAGAAGGCTGCAAGAATTATTGACAATTTAGGCTACATTGAATATACAGCACACTCATTCAAAAAATACAAGTTGCTACCAATAGAACATGACCTGTCACATAAATTGGCCCCTAACTTTTGATCAGATCAAGCGTGATGAGGCATATTTCTTTAGTACTTATCTTCATAAACCTGCGGAATACGATCTCATGTGTACCAATTATACAAAAATAAAACGGTAGAACTTACAATGGAAATAAAAAGTTAGATCACCAAATCCTAACCAATTAAATAAACACCCAAGCATTGTACAAATTGCACAGCAATGGAGAACAATCCACGGGTTCAGAAAAAAGTCGAAACACATTTCCTTGAAGCTGGGCGCCTAACTTAAATTACTGTAAGAAAATGTAACTTTTATGTGTGCTTACAGGAAATATAGAGCCTTCAATATGTCTTCCTTTCATGGGGTTATGAAGTGTTGTGATATGTTGATGTCTGACTTGCGTTGGATGATATTTTTGATAATTTACGATGTTAAG
>JAZHYW010002903.1:0-13179 GCA_037355805.1 Ixodes ricinus
GACACATGTATGGCTGAAATTAACTAATCTATTCTATTCTAAGCGAAAATACGGAGAAAGCAGTCTGGCTCGGCTAGTAGTCTTACGCCGATGGGCGCACCTTTAATAAAAAGCCGCATTAAAATCTCCAGACATGCCTCACAAGGCAAAGAATTGACCAAGCATTCAAGAATAATGGACCCGCTATGGTGTAGATAAAACTGTATATAGTAATTTTAAATATTAAAACAACATTGGCCGGACTCTTACCCTCAAAGTCCTATACTGTATAAAATGCATTATAAGGAACTAGTGAAGGAATTGGTGTGTCACTGGATGTAGTTTTTACTGCTACTTTAGCGAGGAAACTGAATCGTTTTATAGTTCACGTGACCCAGGTCACGTGACGTCGATTTCCGCTGCTAAATTTAGCGGGGAAACTTGATTTGTGTTTAGGTCACAAGACTAGAAGTTTCCCGCTAAATTTAGTATGTACCTTACGGGATGTATTTGTCACGTGACGTCCGTTTCCCGCTAAATTTAGCGGGGAAACTTAATTAGTGTTTTCGCCACACGGATTGAACTTTTCCGCTATGTTTAGCCGGCAAACTGAGGTGACGTATAGGTCACGTGCCCTCCATTTCTCCAAGGTGTATAGGTCATGTGACGTCAGGTGACGAAGTGACGCCAGTTACCCGCCATATTTAGCGAGGGAAAGTCATTGGTGTAGAGGTCACATGACGTCGATTTCCCCGCAAATGTTGCGGGAAATTTATGGACGGACGCCAGAAAAAGTTTTGAGATTTTCGTTTGTATGAACTTTATTCGTGTCTCCCTGCCTTTTTTGTACATTGTAATTAATGAGTAACATTGTCCTTTCGCTATTCACAAGACGGTAGACCGCATGCCAATCAACGAGACCGCGACCTGGCCATAGAACGTAACCATATTGTATTCCATTCACGCAGGCGTCAGAAAGAGAAAAGGTGTGGGTGCTTCGCTCCTCGATAGCAGTGACGGCCGCCCTGTCGTCCGCCGTGGCCATCGCTGTGGACTCGCCGTACGGCCTTTGCCTCCTTGTGGGAGACATGGCGTACGTGATGCTGTTCCCGCAATTGCTGGTGGCAGTGCACTTTCCTTCTCTCTGCAATGTTTACGGGTCCCTCGCAGCCTTCATTCTCGGGCTCGCCCTCAGGTCCATCGGGGGCGAGCCCGTACTGGGGATCCCGGCATTGTTCCGCTACCCGTTCTTTGACGTAGAGACCCAGCTGCAGCTTTTCCCGATCAAGACGGTGGCCATGCTCGCCAGTCTGGCCACACTGGTGATCGTGTCCGCTGTTTTCAGGGTGGCGCTCTCATCACCAAGATACGACCTATTGCGCCGCCAGTTCACCGGAGAAGCCAAGGTCAAGGCGGTACCCGGGGAAGAGACTATGGACACTGAAGGGGATCCCCAAGAGGGTCCCGCTAACTGCACGAGCAGTACACTAAACCCCCAAACGGAAGCCTTCAGTAGTGTGTAGGGGACCCGCTGGCGTAATGGGAAAACAACGTGAAGTTCATGAAAATATTCCGAGTCACCAATTGGCCTCTTTCTTCTACGTCACAGCTGCGAGCTTCAGTGACTGAACACGGAGGTCTCCTTACTTCTCTGAACAACGCAGTCCAACACCACCTACACCTATTCATCCTTAAACTGAGAATAGAAGCTGCGCCTTCAGAGCGAGCTTTCTGCCCCTGCTTGCGCAAGTGTGACGCGCAGGCACGCGCAACCAAAGCACTGCGATAGCCAGCGAGCTCGCACTGAAGCCGGGGCTTCTAGTCTCAGCTAAGGGTGAACGGAGTAAAGATATAAATGGGCGTAGTGCTGAATATTGTGCACCTCCTTCTGAAGGCCACTGCAGAGCACATATGTTGTACGAGTGCTACGTTATCGTGCAGCTGGAACACGCGCTCATTGAGGGAAAACCCTGCTCCCAGCTGACCGCTGACCGAGCACTCTTGTCAAATAGGCGTATATGGCCCGTGCTGGCCCTTCATCGGGAACGCAGAAACTTCAGCACTACGGCTTGGTATCTATAAACGTTTTCTGTTTCTTGTCGTTCTCAGTCACGTGGGTTCCGTATCTGATTTGCGGAACGAAAAAATAATAAAATATTTCAACCTGGAATCAGCGAGAAAATACAAGAATGTATGACAATCACACAATTTTCGTAAACACCTTTCAGCGGAGTGTGGAGAAACTAAAATGTGTTTTACCGGATACCAGAATTCGTGACGACATTCAAGATGGCTGCTCCCTTGTGGAGAGTTGTACAGTCAGCGCCAGGCCACTAGAGAAGCTACGCTTCAGAGTAACGACACTTGGCCATATTGTGTCTTAAAATTAGGTTGCCAGTTATCTGAAGCTTTATCTGAAATCACAGGAAACGCTTTTCTGCCCTCCACAAATGTTTAAACAGTTCGCGACAGAGTAAGGCAGTATTACATGAGCTTCCTAACACCGAATCTAATGCTGAGGAAGTCGAAATTTTGAATCATGACGTACGGCAGTGGCGTCTGCTATGCATACGAGCCAAAATGGTGGCGCCCACAGCAATGTCGGGGAACAGAGTGTCGATACTCTAAGCTCAGCTCATTTAGTGTCTCTATGCCAGGCTGAAACCTGTTTCAAACAGTTGCGTTTGACTGCGTTTGATTGCGTTGCGGCTGCGAGAAACCAGGACATCCCTGCTGCTTATATCGCGTGTCAAGATGATTCCTTGAATTGAATTTGACGCCTCACACGAAGCACAGATGTGCATGTGATTCGCTTTCGCTTCTCGATGCAACGCAGTCAAACGCACTCAAACGCAAATGTGTGTATCGGACTTAAAGGGATGGTGATACGAAATATGGATTCTAGAAAAGGGTTGATAACTGGGCTAGTTCGTAGTTAGACATTTGAACGGTTTTAGCGCAGTTTTTCTGTCCCTTCTCTCTTCTTCATATGTCTGCGCTAAAACCGTTCAAACGGATTCTAGAAAACAAAGCAGGAGCGGTTGGCGGGACGTTACAATCCCTACAACACTACTCGTAAGACGATATCTCGAGTTGGGCGGCCGTATTTTCGAAAAAAGAGATCGAGATTGAACGTGACCGACGACGAGCGTGACGTCAAGATATCTCGTTTCCTCCTCTCTTCGCTTCGCCCCCCCCCCCCCCCCAAGGCGGCGAGGCGGAGAAGACGCGAGGCCGTTCCCTCTCCTTCTCGGAGAAAGAAGACATAAAGATATCTGTCAAATGCACCTCCTTTTTGAGAAATACGGTCATCCGTTCGAGATATCGCGGTATGACTGATGTTTTGGTGTTTGTAGCATCCCGTGGCAAGCTTTTGCCGCTGTTTTTTGTGGAATCCAGATTTTGGTTCAGCATCCCTTTAAGGGTTCAGGGGAGCTCGTCCAACTCTTCTCATTGAGCAGAGAGGACGCTGGAGAAAAAGAGGTGGGAGGAGCTTCCACTGAACTCTTAACCTGTCACCAACTATAGGTGGTGTTCCGCCTCCTTCCATGGTTAACAAGGGAAAAGAAAGGAGGATGAGCGTGGAGGTTAAGGCACTTCAGTGGTTACGCTACCACGACACCAGGGGTCCGCGGATAAGATATGCAAATCCAAACGACTTTTAAGTGTGTTTCTTGAGTCATTACGTTTCATAGGACCAGTTTCGTGTGCTTCAGCTTTTTGACCAGGAGGTTTGGTTGCCAAAAGCGTTCTTTATCGCGAATATCCCAGCCATCGTGTTTCCAGCGGTCCGGCGTACTTCGCGTTGCACATGCACGCATTACACTCCCTCGTGACTTTTGGTACGCTGTTCGGTCACGCAAGCTTTCTCGCTTTAATGTCGCCTTGGCGACATTGCTTGGAGGCTAGTTCAGAAATTTAGGTTTGATCGTTGCCATCTTCGTTACGACTCCTCCCATTCCACTGAGAGTTATCACGCAGATCTGAAATGAGGTGGTCACTGTGTGCAAACTTTACCAAACTACCGAGTATAACTTTTCACACTCTGGAATAGGGAAGTGGAAATTTAACTAGAATTTTTTTTCTAGAAACTTGAAATTAAGATTGCATACAAAGAAATCATTTCTGAAAACCTGAAACCCAGAGAGAATCTAGGTAGATTTTCAGTTCCATAATCCGGATAGCGAAAAGTTATACTGTGTTTTTCGGTAGGAAATAGCACTCAAACGCTTCCGGTCGTGAATTAGAATGAGGGTTTTGCAGTTCTTAGGAGATCAAATCAACGCACTAGCTATAAAAATGGCGGCTTATCAATTGTTAAATTATACCAATGCCATAGAGAAAGAAATGAGACATAAAATTTGCTAAAATAAATGCCGACCGGAAGTGGGCCAGGGCTACTAGATAGATGGCGCAAGTTTGTTGTCTCCACTGATCAACGAGGTAGAGGGGCTTAGAACGATAAACCGGGGTTCCGGTCTGCAATAGAAAAGTGAACCCCATAAGGCGGCTGCCATTGTACGCAAATGTGACCACTCGTCACATGACCAAACCAAATACGTGACGTCACAGGAAAGATGGCAGCGCCCAGGCAGCGGTTGGTCCCAGCTGGGGCGGAGCTTGTCGGATGCTTTGTTTGTTGTCGTTCCTGTCGGCGAGTTGATTTCAGACGCGGAAGCCGTCATATGAGGCCGGTCGAAAGCGGCTTCAGAGTTCAGCGTGGTGTCTGACGTAAGTATAACGTGAACAGAACGAGGAACGGCGCGCATTTCGCTGGTGACCGACGGGGATATTGCCACGAAAGAGACAATCGGCCCTAAGTTGCTCGGACCTCGGATTGATTCGGATACCGCAAGTAAATTTTAAGGCGACGTTTCTGTACTCTCGTTGACCATCGGAATCTTCGAGGTCTGCAGTGAAGCGTGTGCAATATGTTTGGATCCGCAGTTTAGCGACGGAAATTGCGTGAGTCGTGCTTGGCAGTGTGCAATCGTGGTGCCGCTTCGTTCAAATGACCGAAGGCTCACTTTGGTTGTGCGGCGCACCGGAGAGCTGCCTTCAAGTGCTTCAAGTTGGTAGTTCCTGTGCCGTGCTTTAGCTGATGCTGTGCTGCTTCCTAAATTGTTCTGGCGTAGACGTGCACTTTCACGGAGCACAGGTGCTGCAGTTGGTATTGATTCCGCTTGTCTGTCGCACGTTTCGTCGACACAAGTTTCATCAACACTCGGTACGCGAATTGCAAGCTGTATGGACATTTCATCGCACGTGTTACCTACCCAGTCCACCCGTTCACGCCGCTTTGCGACGACAGTCTGCAGCGGCTCATTACCAGAAAAGTGGTTCCACATCCATTTCAGTTCAGTTCGTCCACGGCAGTCGCCAAACCCCGAAGGAGAAGATTTATTCGAACAGAATGCCTCTAAAACAATGCAGCTTTTTTAGTGGTCAGGATAGACTCTTTTCTGTCTGTTTTGTTATATTGTCACAGATGCTTGCTCCAGTCCTATTTTCTATCAATATTTACTATTCTGGAAAGTTCCAGGCCATGCTCAGCTGTCATCGTATGTTCTGGTGGAGGTGCTGCGCACTTTACCCATAGCCCTTCACTCTGTGTCGACCCTGGCGGCTCCTCAGCCGAGTTGCCCGATAACAAGACACGGGTGGCGGATTATCCCGCGTCTTAAACCCCTGGCTAGCCGGGAACCAAGTCCTATCCCAAGCCCGGCAGAAAAACCGCAAGACGAGCGGGTACCGCAAGGACGAACCTTGAAATGCACCACGAAGAACCTGAAATCCGAGCCAGTCGCTGCTATACCAGCAAGAACCACCGGAATTAGGTCCTTTGCCAGAAAAACCGAAGCTGACTAAGCCAACAATGACAAACCTGTAGCAGCAAACCGCGTCCGCTCCCATCATCGTTTGCATGCCCGTCGCACCAAGCACTCCAATGCCCTTTCACGAAAGGTGGATGAAGACGTCGAGGGCTGGATTGAAATATATGGCCGTGTCGCCCGCCACAGTGGGTAGACGGACAACCAGCTCCTGCAGAACCTATACTTCTCGTGGAAGAAACTGCCAGGCACTGGTTTGAGAACCACGAATCCTTAACGTCGTGGGAAGTTTGCACGATCGAGATGAAGTGCACGTTCATCAGCCAACATTGACCAGGGAGAGCCGAATTCCTTATTCTGTCCAGGATGCGGCCCCAACAAAAGCGTCACCGCCTTTGTGGAAGATGTTTTGGTCGTGATCGAGCACCCACGCCAACCCTGATGTTACAGAAGACAAGAAGCTAAGAATCCCATGTCCCTCATGTGAGGTACAACACCTCCGGCAGCCTTGTCCGCAACCCCACGACAACAGTCGAAGGGTTCATATCACCGCGGCTTCCAACATTGAATGTACACTGCAGGCCCGAGCCTGTCGCTATCAACAACTCCCCAGCTTCTCGACACTCGAGTCATCCAGCTGCAACTTCGATGCCAGCCTCCCAGTCATCCGCGACATCCACGACGTTGTCCGGGAGGAGACCAGGAAGCTACTTCCTGCCATCAGTTGCCCGGCTTTTATTTTGATTGCGGAGATTGTTTCAGAACAAGTTCGACAGGCTATTCATCTGGAGTCTTCTTCGAGCGAAGCGGCATCTGACGATCCGAGGGCAACTTATGCCACAAAGTCACGACGACCGCCATCGGCTACCCGTTACTATTCAATGTCAATTCAACGAGACACCCCAACGCCGAAGCATTCATACACGCCGGAGCTTGCTGCATTGATGCAGAAAACTACCAGGAAAATTTGCGGATTAGAAGCCAGCTCTGCAGCTTCAGTGCATCAGATGTCAGTGGCCGCACTTGACGTATGATTACAAGACGGCATCAGTCGGTCAAAGTTGCCACTCGACCAAACTGAACACCGACGTGCCAGGAGCGTCATCCGACGACAAGCAGCACAGGTACTATGACTGAACGCCTGACACGACACTGTCGCAGAAAGAACTCGTTATGGAACCATTTGCAAAGAACCAATAATTACGTAATCAGGTGGAAATCAACATATTTGATACACTAACCTAATAAACATATTTCCGCTCGCCTTTACGTCCTCACAGTCTCTACACGAAGAATTGTGTTCACCGCACGTGCTGGAACTTTTGAGGACACTCGCATCTCTGACCCCTCAATATTAATTAATGGGACATACCAGACTGGTTGCATTGGGCTGCACTCGTTCCACTTCTACTGAACATATGGCGCATCCGAAAACCAACTCCAGTGATGTGAAAATGTTATTTATTAATTTATTCTCTCCAAGGGCCTTTGTAGGCATTGCAGAGAGGATACTTAAAACTACACACATGATAATAACATTAAAGCACACTGCTGTAACTTGTTAGTTGCAAAAACAAACACACCTCTGAGCATCTAGTTTAATAGTATGTGTTGATACATTGTTATATAGCAGGACACTTCCTATACGTATGACACAATAGACCCTCTGCTAAACCCCATCAAGCAACACGACTGTCACCATTTTTTTCAGCGTAAAGCACACGAATGGACCCCAGTTCACGTCGAACGTTAATGCAGCATTTGAATCCAATAGGCGCTCAGCCGAGTTCTCAGTGATGGCGGACAAAACATTCTTGTAGAACAAATGCCTAAAGTATGAAAGCCTTGGGCAATTAGAGTACTAGCTACTGTAATTCGTTCCATTACAATTTGGCAAGCGGCGAAGGCTACAGTCTTGGTGAGTCAATATGCATGTTGGAGAGAGGCACATGAGAACATATCATCAGAGTGCTCGTCAGCACAGATTTCTCACATGCCTTCACTCCGTCAATCTGATTGGCACGAGGAGGCTGTGGCGGTTGCCCTTTTCCAGGTTATGGTAATACGAAGTATAGGCAGCCCACACTTTAGAAAGAAGTCTATTGAAGAGACCGAAAGGAATGGTAGCCAACATTTTTCAACAAGACTGCTTTTCGGGCAAGGGTGAACACAAATATGAATCATCTTGTACCCGTAACTAGAACAAGTAAATAATTGACCGGCTAATACAATGCACTCTTGGTGAGAAAAAAGTATTGTTGCAAAAAAACCTACGAAAGAGAAAATTCTGCAATTAATCTATGCGTACACCAAAAATAGCAAGTCGAATAGCATTGAAGAAGGTGCCTGCAACGATTTATTCATCCCCCACTCAATAAAAACGTCATCCTCGCAACTGAAAATAAGTGTGCTATTCGCACTCACAAAAAAAGGAAGAAAAGCGATCGAATGTAGAATCGTCGATTAGCCCAAAAGGTTAAAGATCGCAGGAGCTTCCTCGCTAAAAGTTGGCTGTGATTATGCAGTTACCTAGGGCTGAAACGAATGCCCCTTGGCCCTACGTCCGACGTATACATTTCGCGTCGACTCTCAGACATTCCAACGTTCAAGCAAAGCTAAGAGAAAGCGAAAATTGCATGCTAAAAGCACTCAAAGTTCTATCGACCCTCGAACACATCCGGTAATCCGAGCACCGGTACGGCGATTCGGCTGATACTGTCTCGCAGGTGTTAATATCCAGATGATACAGGGCGATCTTGCAGAAAAACGTAATAAAGACTCATTTCTTCATATGTTCACATTACACCTGCGTCAGCGAGCACGAAGAAGACCGAAGTCGTCGGAAAGCAGCTACACATCGCGGCTACCGCGCACCGAACAAACTCGCATTCCCCAGCTCTGGGCGCTGCCATCTTACCGGTGACGTCACGGCTCTTGTGAGGTCACGTGACGTGTGGTCACTTTTGCGTACAAAATGGCGGCAACCGGGGGGTGCCACTTCCGAACTTCCGGTTTATCACTCTAAGCCCCTCTACCTCGTTGCCACTGATCTCTATGTCTATCATCTGATAGAGATCTGTGGTTGTCGACGAGGTAGAGGGGCATAGATGATAAACCGGAAGTTCGGAAGTGGCACCCTCCCGGTCGCCGCCATGTTGTACGCAAATGTAACCACTCGTCACGTGACCTTACAAGAGCCGTGACGTCATCGGCTAAGATTGCAGCGCCCAGAACTGGCGGATGCGAGCTTGTTCGGAGCGCAGTAGCCGTGATGTGCAGCTGCTTTCCGACGACTTCGGGCTTCTTCGTGCTCGACTGACGCAGGAATAATGTGAAAATAAGAAGGAATGAGACCTTATACCCTTTTTACGCAAGATCGCTTTTGATCATTTCGTTATTAACGCCTATGAGACATCAACCGTATCACCATACCGGTGCTCGGATGGGTTCGAGGATCGATAGAACTTTGAGTGCTTTTAGCATGAAATTTTCGCTTTATATTAGCTTTGCTTGAACGTTGGTATGCCTGAGAATCGACGCGAAGCGTATGCATCAGACATATGGCACAGGGGAATTTGTTTCAGCCCAAGGTAACTGCATAATCACAGATACTTTAGCAAGGAAGCTGCTGCGATCTTTACGTTTTGTACTTATCTATAGTTTTACGATATAACTTCTAGCATATAATATTCACATTTTTCTAGCTTTGTTTGAACGTTGGAATGTCTGAGTATCAAAGCGAAAGGTATACGTCGCGTTAGGGCCTAGGGGGAAGTTGTTTCAACCCTGCTTCACCGAATAACCATAGCATCTTTTAGCGAGGAAGCTCTTGCTAAAAGTTGATTAAAAAAGAAGATTAAGTGGACATTTTTTCACTTTCGCAGGATTTATTGCAGCAATACATTTTTTCATCAAAAGTGCACTGTATTAGTCGGTTAATTATTTACTTGTTCTAATTACCTGGACAATACGACTCGTATTTGTGTTCATCCCTTGCTCGTAGAAGCAGTCTTGCTGAAAAATGTTTAATACCGTTCTTCAGTCTCTGCAATAGACTTTTTCCAAAAGTGTAGGCTGCCTATCCTTCGTTTCGCCGGAACTTGGAAAAGGGCGACCGCCACAGTTCCATCGAGCCAATCAGAGATACGGAGTGAAGGTGTGTGACAAATCTGTGCAGACGAGCACTCTGATGGTATGTTGTCATGTGCCTCTCTCCAACGTGCATATTGACTCGCTGAGGCTGTAGCCTTCGCCGGTTGCTAAAATGTGATGAAACGAATTACAGTAGCTACTAGTCTAATTACCTAAGGCCTTCATACTTTGAGTATTCGCTCGAGAAGAATGTTATGTCAGCCATCACTGTGAACTGGCTTAGCGCCTATTGGACTTGGATGTATAACGTTCGACGTGAACAAAGGCCTATTCGTGTGTTTTACGTTGAAAAAACAAATAATGACAGTTGTGTTGCTTGATGGGGTTTTGCAAGGGTCCATTGTGTCATATGTATAGGAAGTGTCCTGCTATATAACAATGCATGAACACATACTATTAAACTAGATGCTCAGAGGTGTGTTCATTTTTGTTATTATGAAGTTACAGCAATAATTATTTCTTACGAGTGTAATATCTATTTTCAGCAGGTGCTCCCGTTTTGTGCTCATTAACGTCAGTGTGCTATGATGGTATTATAATGTGTGTATCGTTTTAAATATCTTCTCTGCAATGCTTCCAGAGTCTTTGAATGGAATCAATTAATAAATACCATTTTCACATCACTGGAGTTTGCTTTCGGTGCACCACATTTTCAGGAGAGGTGGAAGGAGTGCCGCCCCATGAAACAAGTCTGCCGGTCTGGTTTGTCCCACTTATTAATATTGGAGGGTCAGAGATGCAAGTGTCCTCAAAAACTCCGCCGCATGCAATTAACACAATTGTTGGTGTGTAGACTCTGAAAACGTAAAGGCAAGCGGAAATACGTTTATTTGGTTAGTATACCAAATATGTTTATTTCCACTTGATTACATAATTATTTATTCTTAGCAAATGATTTCATAACGAGTTCTTTCTGCTACAGTCTCGTGTCAGGCGTTCAGTCATAGTACCTGTGCTCCTTGTTGTCAGATGAGGCTCTGGCATGTCGTTGTTCAGTTTGGTCGAGTGGCAACTTTCACTGACTGATGCCATCTTGTAATCATACGTCATGTGCGGCAACTGACATTTGGTGCACTGAAGCTGCAGGGCTGGCTTCTAGTCTGAAAAGTTTTCTGGTAGTTTTCGGCGTCAATGCAGCAAGCTCGGGCATGTATTGCTGACATGGCTGTGCCTTTTGCTGTACCATTCACTTGATGGCTGGCAACAATGTTTGTTTTCTATCCAAGCCATTGCACTTCCATTTCGTAATGGCAATTTCTTCTGCCTCCCGTGACCACTGCAACTTGTGTAAGTCTCGTGTGGCAAAGTGAAGTCGGGTGATGCTTGGTGTCCACTTTTGAGAACAACCAACTATTCTATCTCTTCAAGTCACTCAGCGGCATTCTCCCTCAAAGTTGGAAATTGTGTGCTTCGTCGAATGGACACAGATAATTGGTTTCAGCAAATTGGTACGTATTGTCCTTGGACGACAACCGACACCAAATCAACTGTCATTGAATTTCCGCTCACCTGCTTTGTCGTGCTTACCAACCGTCGAGGTGATGGGAATCAGGAGCTTCGGGGTAATGTCAGCACCAAGGACAAAGGCCGCTGAAGATAGCCCTCAATGTCCCGCGGTCGCTCCTCGAGACGTGGTCGAGGATTGTTCGGCACGAACCCTCGCAGGAGGATTCATTGGTACCGGCAGCTCCGGTAGACATTGTCGGTCTCATGCAGTGGTAGCAGAGTGGTTTTCGGTCCTCCATCCGCAACACCTCTGTTTCCCTCGGTGTACTTTGTTCAGTGCAGACCTACACCCGATGTCGAGAATGCTTCGGCTTTGGGGTGTCTCGTTGAATTGGCACTGAATACTAACGGGTGGCCGGTGCGGACGCCGTGACTTTGTGGCATAAGTCGCCCTCAGTTCTTCAGATGCCGCTTCGCTCGAAGACGTCTCCAGTTGAAATGCCTGTCGAACATGTTCCGAAACAATCTCGGCAATCAAAATAAAAGCTGGGTAACTGATGGCCGGAAGTAGCTTCCTGATCTCTCCCGGATAACGTCGTGGATGATGTTGCAGATGCCTGGGAGGCTGGTGTCGAAGTTGCAGCTGGACTGCTTCGAGTGTCGAGACGCTGGAGAGTTGATGTTGGCCCGAAGGCTCGCGCCTGCAGTGTACATTTAATGGTGGAAGCCTCGGTGATATGAACCCTTCGAATGTTGTCGTGGGGTTGCGGACAAGGCTGCCGAAGGTGTTGCCCTCACATGAAGGACATAGGCTTCTTAGCTTCTTGTCTTCTGTAGCATCAGAGTTGGCGAGGGTGTTCAATCAGGCGCAAAACATCCTCCACGAAGGCGGTGACGTTCTTGTTGGGGCCGTGTCCTGGACAAAATCAGGAATTCGGCT
This sequence comes from Ixodes ricinus, assembly GCA_037355805.1. Classification (NCBI taxonomy): domain Eukaryota; kingdom Metazoa; phylum Arthropoda; class Arachnida; order Ixodida; family Ixodidae; genus Ixodes; species Ixodes ricinus. The sequence goes on from JAZHYW010002903.1 coordinate 12,349, forward strand.
CTCTCTCGTCAATGGTGGCTGATGAACGTGCACTTAAGCCTAGCGGTTCTCAAACCAGTGCATGGCAGTTTCTTCCACGATAAATATATGTTTTGGAGAAGCAGGTTGTCTGTCCACCCCTTGTGGCGGGCGACACGGTCCTATTGTTCAATCCGGCCCTCGATGTCTTCATAGACCTTGCATGAAAGGGCGTAAGAGTGGGAGGTGCGATGGGCATGCAAACAATGGTGGGAGCGGACACGGTCTGCTGCTACATTTTTGTCATTGTCGGCTTAGTCAGCTTCGGTTTTTCTGGCGAAAGACAGAGTTCCGGTGGTTGTTGCTGGCAGGAGTGACTTGCTCGTATTTCAGGTTCTTCATGGTGTATTTCCGAGGTTCGTCCTTGTGGTACTCACTCGTCTTGCGGTTTTTCTGCCGGGCTTGGGTTAGGACTTGGTTGACGGCTCTCTGAAGGTTTAAGACGCGGGACAGCCCGCCACCCGTGTCCCTTATCGGGCAACTCGGCTGAGGAACCGCCAGGGTGCACACAGAGTGATGGGCTATGGGTAAAGTACCCAGCACCTCCACCAGAACTTACGATGACAGCTGAGCATGGCCTGGAACTTTTCAGAATTGTAAATAGATAGAAGATAGGACTGGAGTAAGCATCTGTGACAACATACCAAAACTGACAGAAGAGTGTCTATCCTGACCACTCAAGAAGCTGCACTGCTTTAGTGGCATTCTGCCCGAATAAAGCCTCTCCTTCGGGGTTTGGTGACTGCCGTGGACGAACTCAACTGAAATGGATGTGGGACCACTTTTCTGGTAATATATTTATTTATTTATTTA
>JAZHYW010002904.1:0-13278 GCA_037355805.1 Ixodes ricinus
TGCGGCTGAAGTTTCGCCGCGCATACGCAGCGCCACTCCTCCCCCTGGCGAGGCGCGCCCATACTTGATAGAAGTACGAGGAGCAGACGACGCGGGAGGCTGCATGGTGCGCTGGTCGTGCTGGCCTCGTGCTTCGTAAAGTAATGTACCGAATCCAAAAGGTACCCAAATGTCACAGCATCGTATTAAACAGAAAGGTATCCACCTCCCGAAAAGTTTTGTTTGATTCCTGGGAGGTGATTCAAGAAAGATCGCCAGAAGCATGAATCGCCAGCTGTGCGGAGGACAGGTTTAATTATTGTGTCTCTATTTTGTCGCGTGATTCAGTAATGCAGCTACGCTTCCTTGTCATATTAATAGGGACTTTTCGTGGGTCAGACGCGAGAGCATGCAGGAGTTTTGCGTCGCTTGGGGGCGGAATGAGCTGGCGCCCGTGGTGCCCGCAATCCGACACTTGCGTTCTACGATAAGTCCCCAATATAATAGCTACGATGGTTCCCCATGGCTGTCTACAAACGAAACCCGAATATGCAGTTACCATTTTTTTTAATAAAAGACTAAATTTGAGAACCAAGCTCACTTTGCTTACCCGCCCATTTTGTTCCCCGATGTTAACAAGAGAAAGCGGGTAAGCGGCAACAAACTTGGTGAAAAATTAGGCAGATAATCGTAGCCCCTATTGCGTACTTACTTGAACGCATAATTGAAAAGAAATTGACGGCTGTATTCTAGTTTTTCTATATATTATTAAAATGGTGTAGTTAGCCCACAACAGGTATAATTACTTCCTAAGGGCCTCACAAAATTAGAAACTAGAACATCCCTGGGTCGACCGCGTGTTGGCAATGTTAGATGTTCCTAATGTAATAGCTAATATGGTTCCCCGTGGGTGTCGACAAAATAAACCTGATTATGCCGTTACTATTTTTTAAACAAGTTTAAATTTGAGAACCCAGCTCACCTTGCTTACTTGTCAATTTTTCATTTTGATGAATTAGTGGAGACTGGGTCGAGAAAACTAGAAACATCAATCGTGGACAGAAAGAGGTATCTCTCATACACGGTTGATATTTTTAGTTATTTTGCCCCAGTCTCGGGAAATTCATCCAAATTGTTAATATACACACCAGCTCGCCTGCGCTCTCACAGTAATTTCTATCAATTTTGTTCTCTGATGCTTACAAGAGAAGGCGATCGTAAGCAGTGAAAGACATGAGGGCAAATGAGGCAGATAATCATAGCCCGTATTGCGCACTGACTTGAGCGCATAGTTGAAAAGAGATTTACACTGACGGCTGTACTCTAGTTCTTTTTTAATATTATTAAAATGATGTAGTTATCCTACATCAGGCATAATTACTTTACAAGGAACTCTAAAACATCCCGGACGAACCCGGACATTCCTCGGTCAACCAATAAGAGTGTGTTGGCAATGTTAGATGTATAAATTGAACAGTGTTTAAACCGGAACAGTGTTCAAAATTATCATTCTGCGGTCACATAAAAATAAGTTAAAAAAAGGTGAGGCTTTACAACGCAAATGCAAGTCGATTAGAGATCACTCTCTTCACTAATAAAATTATAAGTGGGTTGTTGACGCACGTACATGAATTGCGATTCTACCGCTTTGACGACAGCGACAGATGCGCGCAAACACAGCAAGGTGTTGCGGCGTATAGTAATGTTTTTTTTGTTTTTTTTTTGCTGTTGGACTTGCTCAAAATAAAAGCGGCGGCCTTATTGACGTACCATTTCGGTTTTTTTTATTATAACTTGACCCAGTGTTGCGATCAGGCTGTACGTGCCTCGTCATTAACTTCATTCGGATGAATTAGAACAGGCGCGGCATGCTTCCAGCAGCCGGTAACTCCGAGTTTCTAAGAAAACTGACCCGAGTTCAAGGAGTGTATGCGACGGCGCAGCTGTGCGCGAAAAGACAATTTAAACAACATTGCATTCTCATCTTTGTCCGAATAGCCCTGACTTTGAAGAGCTAGCGAAACCATAAAGAAAAAGAGCATTTATCTCGAGGCGGATGTTACAGTCGACGCTGTCTTGCACTTTCGAGACACACTTCGCAATCGACTAATGTTCTTATGCCTGGATTATCTGCTCCACCCCGGAGACCTGACACACAGGCAACCTTTCTTTGCGGAGATTCGCCTCCCTAAAAAATGATCACAGCTTTTTAACGGACAGAAAGCTTCAACGCGGTGCCCGCCATTGCAACTGGCACTGCGATGGGACGAGCGTACGGCTAAGTAGGGCGAATTTGGGCCACGGCGCGGCGCCACTGGTATCGCTCCAGCGCGCCCCTGGCCCAGCCGAACGGTCCCATAGGGAGTTTTAGAATAAGTGGCCCCAAACGCTTAGGGGCACCCAAACAGCTCGCACCGCACCTGCGCGCAGTGCAACGCCCCAAGCTGTTCGGGGCACCCGAAGCATGCCCGAGAGCATTGGGGTCCCCTATTCTTAAACTGTCAAACGTTCTGCTTGTAAAGAGCTTGGGTGGGCGGGAAGTTTCTCACGTGCTCCACGAGCAAAAAAGAAAGAAGCAAAACGAGAATTAAACATGAGTGTTTACACAAAGCGAAAAATTAGCGAGGTTCCAAAAACTTACCTGGTGTCGCCGTTACCCAGTCGGGGAAAAAAAGAACGTGAATGAGAGGGGCGATTGCAGGAGGGCTCGGTGTAACTATTTGTACTAAACATTAATTCATCATTTTTTCATCCTTCGATAGGTAGTATTAGCGGCGAGATGTTTTTGGTGGCGCCCTCGTTCGGTTACCTTTCGTGACGTCATTACCTTGCGAACAACAAGTTCGATGGTGTTTGTAATGGTCATGGTGGAAGCCTGAACACCGTCAAAATTGAAGTTCTTACATTCCTCTTATTTCCGTCGATGAGGCATCCTTTGCTGACGTCATAGTCAGCATTCGGCCAATTGTGGTGAGCCGACCACAATGACGCTTTCAATCGCTCACGTCGCCAATACTACCTATTCAAGTGTGCAGCGAAAAGAGCCTCCGCGGCAGATATTGGAAGCAGGGGAAGGAGGGTTTAATCCACTACAGGGTGGCTTATAGACTAACCCTTTCTCCGCTGAGGCTGCATCAGCGATATAAATGGATGAAGTGATTCAAAACCGCTTATGGATTGGGGTTTTCAGAGGCGCTGCGTGGCGGTATGCACGCAGGCATTTAAAAATGTGGTAGCGACTGGAGCGGAAGTTCAAAAGCGCACATGAAAGAACTTACACAAAAATATAAAAATAATAAAGCAAAAAGTCCCAAAATCTGTGCTCTCTTTTTTTTTTACTGATAACTTTGAGTGACCGCCAACGGTAATGTCGTCCCCTCCCCCCCCCCCCCCCCCGGCTAGAAAAAAATTCAATTCAAGTTTGTGTGTATACAGCGTAAGGTCGGGCTGCCTTTGAGGTACGGCGACACTGTAGATGAAAAATTTAGCCAACGCAGTTGCATAGCCTCCTCTATATCCGACGCACTTGTGTAGTATAGCTTGTATCGTCTTTTGTTCTTTTTGTTCTTTGTTCTTTTCTCTTTGTTCTTTTTGTTGGTTTCCGTTTTGAGTGGGGTGCGCGAGCACGAAAGACACAAACTCGGAGGAAAGAAAAGAAAAAGAAAAAGGAGAAGCCGCGTGCGGTGTGGTTGTTGGTTGAGTGCGGAGCTAGGCTTCGGTGTGGTGGTTGCTGGAACGAGGAGCTAGTCTTCGGTGCTTCGTCGGGGTTGTTGCTGGAACGCCAAGCAAGGCTTCGGCGGTGTGGGTGGTCAAACCCCGAGCAAGGCTTTGTCTGGATGGTTGGTGGGCCCCGAGCAAGTCTTCGACGATGTGTGGGTGCTTGTGAGTGAGCGCTGTTCGGCACTGTGAGCATCCAAGCCACCACGACTTCTCGGCCGCGACTGGCGGCGCAAGGGACCGGACCTCCACCAACATCTAGGAACCAATTGGAACCCCCATTGGACTCTCTTCCTCCTCCGAACTGTATGGCGACTTTGATTTGACTTCTGTTCATGTTGTTACGCTTCCGAAACTTTTGTGTTTTTCATGTCGCGGTTACGGAGAGCGGAACGCTCGCAAGATATATTCTATTCCTTTTTTCTCTCTGATATGTGCGCGCCCTGTGTACCTTTTTTTTTAACTTTTTAGTTCCGTTACTATTCAATAGTGTTCGTAACACCAGGCACAACCCGCTCTCAATTTTTACCTCCTCTCAGGAAGTCCATCGCCAAAGCGCGGCCCTAGCACATGGACAGCGGTCTAATACAAATTACAAGTTTGTTTGTTTATGGGATCTTTTCCACCCGAACCTGTGATAGCAGTACAGCTAAAAACCCGAGATGACATTAAAAAAAAACGCGTACCGCAACGCAGGTTTTTTTTTTATGAGATTGAAAGTACATGGCTGGATAAATACTAAGAGATATATTCAAATAGGGTGTTTCGAAGTGCTCAGTGCGATTACTGAGCCAGAAAAGTGTTCCCTGAAAGATGAGGCGAAACTGCGAACATTTTCATGTCAGCTTCGGCACGAACGCATGGGGCCTACCGTCTGCAGTGCTACTCTCGCCTCGTCCATGATTTGACCTACTTACCCACAACTTCACAAAGCCCGTTAAGGGGTTCGGGTCGAAATTTCCACGGAGTCAAGTCCTCGGTTTTCACCGTCCACTCGGTCGTGGCCGCGGCCGCGACTGCAATCAAAAGAAAGATTGAGTGTATTCGGAATGTCACCGTGACGACAACGTGACGTGCGTCGTCCTCTACGTTAAGAGGAGTCGCAACCTTCAACTTTAGCCTGTTGAAATTAAATACTTGAATACATCCTTACCTACAAATAGTGATTGGAGGGTATAAGTTAAGCCATAGCCTCCTCTATACTTACAAAGCCTGGCAGTTCAGTCGACGGAGCCATAGAGTGCCCGGTCGCAGATTTAGAGCGCGAGGATCTGGTAGCACAGAACATTTCTCGGGGAGTCCGGTAGTGAGCGCACAGCTTTTGAGCGGCGAGGACCCGAAACACACTGTTCGCTCGGGAGAAACCGATGCGACTGGCTGCTGATGTCGAGGCTACGGCGATTGCGGCCGCCGAGGCCTGTGGCCTCGGCGGCCGCAATTAAAATGTTCAGTAAAAATATCCTTTAACGAATTCTTATTTTCGTACTCATTCTGGTTTCGTTTTCACTTCCCGGCATGGAAACATTTTGTACTATTGAAAATCATTCGGGAGAAAACGTTTTTGGTCTTCCTAAATAAGGGAACCTGAAAACGTCCTCAAGACGTCTTTGAAAGGACCAGAATGTCCCGACTAGTTCCGGACGTCCCGACGACGTCTTCGTCGGGACGAAGACGTCTCGACCAGCTGAGGACGTCCTCAGGACCATCTGCGTTGTCTGGGCAGTTGTGTGCCCTATGGCGCATGGACCGCCGAAAACTCCAAGCAGGGGATAGTCTTTAGTCTTTATGTTTTGGCTCTGGAGAGCCGCGGCACCGCGGAAAGGCAGCAGCCCGTACCATGGAGGCCCGCGGTGCCGCGTCTAGTGAACATGATAATGTGATGAGTATATACATGCAAGATGACGACGACATGGGTTGTTGGTATTGGGGAGGATGGCAGTCCGATTCGCAGAAGTCCAGATTTCGTGGAGGCGGGTTGGGCGGGTCAGCAGCGAGCCATGGGGATCTGGCACGCCGTTCGATCGGTGCATGAAGGAGCCCCAGGAACATGATGGCGCTGTTGCTCACTGGGGTCCACTGGGGTCGAAGCATCAGGCTCTAAGGAGGTAGCCCAGTCAAAGTAGAAGCTGCCGCCTCCGAGGAACCGAGGCCCAGGGCTCAGATTGAGGCACCGCCGTCGCCCGGTGTGTCATCCTCTCAACGTCGTCGTCGTCATCTTGCATACTGACCTTTCGACGCTGTTCCCGTGTATCAATATCTGTAATCTGTAATCAATCAGCCCCGGCGTTGCTTGCCGCTCTGCTTTTTCACTTTCGGCGGCCGTGTCACGTGACTATCTGCCAGGCTTCCACTTTCTTTTGTGTTTACGCTAGGCACATTTGCTGGCGTAGGGATTTAGCAATTCCGTCGGACGCTTCGGTCTGAAGAGCTTCGTATTGGTCAAGAAGCAGGGTCTTGCGCAGATGGTCGCTCTAGAGATAATGGTTGGAGGTTACGCGCAGAAGTGGAACTTGTCTGTTCTTAACCTTGCGTTAGTTCAAATCAATCGAGGGCCTGAAAGTGTCAGGCGTTGACGCGCGCGAATAGATCGGCTTCCAGGCGCTACAGCCACTGCCACATCTTGTCGCATGAAGCCACGCGAAAGCGTCTCGGAAGATCTGCTGCCAATCATCAAGTAGCAAGTTCATCTACGCGGCTGTGGACCGAGCTCCAGAACCTTCTTTCGCCAGGTATTGGCAACCGCTTGCTGCCACAAGGCCGTGCCAGGTTTTCGGCGCCCACTTGGATAGATCGTTAACACCCCGCTTCTATTCTTCAAGCGTTTTCCGCTAGTTGGCGTCGCTTCCTCCGAATGTTTCGAGAAGTCAGGCAAGCAGAGTGCACACTGGCCGAAGGCGACTCCATTTTCGTTTGGAAGCATAGGAAAGAATAGGATGGCTAAGCATAGAAAAAACGTGTATCAAGGGGGAAAACATTTGCTCACGTAGAATGGCCGTCGAGACATGTAGATGAAGTTTGTTCCTGTTGTTAATACTGTTTTGTTCTAAAGAGTGCTAAGTACTAAAACTTCGCATAGACGCGCTGATATATAGAAGCTGATCACAAGACAAAGTATAACCTATTATAGTTTGATAAAAGTCGGTATTAAGAAGGATACGGAAGACGTGGACATCCGGGCCTTTCTAGGTCAGCAAAAGGCCACGTTTAACATCAGCCAACAGGGATGCTAGTGTTATACCAACACGCACATACAGGGTGTTATTTTTTATTCGAAACAGATTTTTAAAAAAGGCGTCTTTACTGCTACGTGAATGCCGTCTTCACTATGTGTTTCTTGAGCTCGGCGGACATTCGAGAGGCGAACAACCGTCACAGTCTGGTGAGTCATTAACTAAAATCTGTTAATTAACTTTTTAATTATTGGTTTTATGGACCATGTTGCAATTGTAATTTTGAAGCCAGCCGTCCTGGAAGGCTATACCAACTTACACATTTAAAAAAAATGCAACTGGTTTGGAGATATCCGTCGACAATTTCTCCCCTTTCTATCATCCGATTCCGAAACTGAAAGTTCCAAGTGCGCCGGAAGCGCTGATCACGTGACGCTTGTAGAAGTGACGGTTTCGTGACGTACAAATCGTCATGATCTCATATCTGCACTGCGGCTGTCACGGTGCGGCTCGAGGTATGCAAACTCGCGGGGGCGGTCTTTAGCGCTCTCGCTTTTAATGCGTCATTGCCCTCGGAGCTTCATTCGCGATTGTTTGTCGGCGGGGGATTCGCTTCGCCAGATAGCGTGGGCGCACGAACGCCGGCTCTGCCAGTTGTAGCGTTAAAATGGCTGCGCAAATTCAGTCGAGGTATTCAGTCGCCGAGAAGGTTCAAATGGTTATGGCGTATGCTAAAATGAATGGCAACGTTCGTCTTGCCACGAGGCTGTATGCCGCCCAACACCCTGGTCGCACTGTTCCTGCCCCATCCACCGTCTTCCAGGTTGCCAAGAAGTTTCTGTCCACTGGGTCTGTGCATCGTCAAAGAAGAAGGAAAGCAGCTGTCTTGGACGAAGATTTTGAAATCGCTGTGTTAGCCTACGTGCGAGCGTACCCCGAAATCAGCATCCGAAATGTCGTCGAAGATTCCGGAGGCAGCATCTTTTCGGTATGGAAAGTCCTGAGAAAGCACAAGCTCCATCCGTATCACATATCTTTGCATCAGGACCTCAGCGAGTGTGACTTTGAGAAGCGCTTGGAGTTTAGCAATTGGGCCCTTATTAAAACGGATGAAGACCCCGATTTTCTCACTAATGTACTCTGGACTGACGAAGCACAGTTTTGCCGAAATGGCAACGTGAACGTTCACAACGCGCACTACTGGTCTGATTCCAACCCTCACTGGCTCCGCCAGCATAACCATCAGGTTCGGTGGTCAGTGAATGTGTGGTGCGGCATGTTTCGTGACAGAATAGTGGGACCATTTTTTTCGAAGGCACACTGACAGCTCAGTCATACACAGCCAACATACTTGATGGTGCTGTCAGTGACTTCATCTGCGATCTCCCGTTAAGCGAGCTTAGGAGCACGTGGTTCCAGCATGACGGAGCGCCAGCTCACTTCTCGTCGCGTGCGCGGAGCTACCTCAACGCCTGTTTTTCCCAGCAGTGGATTGGGCGCGGTGGACCTATGTTCTGGCCGCCAAGATCGCCTGACCTGACCCCGCTAGACTTTTTCCTTTGGGGTCACATCAAAAACGAAGTCTATTCAACTGAGCCCCAAGATGTCAACGACCTGAAGAACCGAATTGTCTCAGCATGCGCCAACATTGAACCACACGTCCTGAAGCGGGTGGTTCAATCTATGAAGAAACGATTCATGGCATGCGTAGCAGTGGAGGGTCGCCATTTCGAACATTACTTGTAGTAAGACATTACCTTAGGGTCTAAGCACACCAGAAACTTAAATTATCAGCAATTCTGATCTCTGAAGTTATTTCGCTGAAGATAATAAATAGCAAAGACTTCTTTCTTGTAGCGTTTCATTTTCTTTCGTTAAGTCGACTGGCAGAGTCAGCGTTCGTGCGCCTACGCTATTTGGCGAAGCGCCTTCCCCGCCGACAAACAATCGCGAGTGAAGCTCCGAGGGCAATGACGCATTAAAAGCGAGAGCGCTAAAGACCGCCCCCGCGAGTTTGCATACCTCGAGCCGCACCGTGACAGCCGCAGTGCAGATATGAGATCATGACGATTTGTACGTCACGAAACCGTCACTTCTACAAGCGTCACGTGATCAGCGCTTCCGGCGCACTTGGAACTTTCAGTTTCGGAATCGGATGATAGAAAGGGGAGAAATTGTCGACGGATATCTCCAAACCAGTTGCATTTTTTTTAAATGTGTAAGTTGGTATAGCCTTCCAGGACGGCTGGCTTCAAAATTACAATTGCAACATGGTCCATAAAACCAATAATTAAAAAGTTAATTAACAGATTTTAGTTAATGACTCACCAGACTGTGACGGTTGTTCGCCTCTCGAATGTCCGCCGAGCTCAAGAAACACATAGTGAAGACGGCATTCACGTAGCAGTAAAGACGCCTTTTTTAAAAATCTGTTTCGAATAAAAAATAACACCCTGTATATATATAGTTAGAGAGAGAGAGAGATTGCGGGGTGACGGTGGAAAAGAGACCAGGAGCATTCAGGTCAAAGCGTCAGATGAAATCCTCCTGGTTTGTTCTCCATCGTTACCCAGCATGCTCTGTGTTCTACGGCTCCGGCCTCCAAGCCAACATGCCCCTATATATATAGACCCGTCTCGGGTCGAAACGTCCAAGTAAACAAGCGAGCGGGCGCCCGTTTCCGGTGCCGTTTCGCCCGAAACGGGCGCCTAAGTGCGGAGCTCTTAGGCGCCCGTTTCCCATAAAGCACCGCGCGTAACCGCGCGGTGCTTTATGGAATCGTCCCATAATGCACCGCGCGGGAGGTAGGAGGAGGGGAGGAGGAGGGGAGGATGAGGGGGAGGAGGGGGAGAAGGAAGATCGGGGGAGGGGAGATCGTAAGGAGGAAGAGGGAGGGGGCGGAGAAAGAGGAGGAGGGAGGGAGGAGGAGGGAAGGGAGAGGAGGAGGAGAGAGAGGGGGAGGAGGTGAGGGGCACGGGGGAGTAGATGAGGAGCTGAGGAGGGAGATGGTACCGATGAGGAGGAGGGGCATGCCGTCCTCTCCGTAGCCTCCCCGCCTCCTCCTCAAGAGCTGCGCTCTGATTCGGTATTACAGGGACCTCACAAGCACGTCAGCTGCGCCATGCCCCGTGCGGCGATGGCGCTTCCATCGCGAAACACTCCCCTCCGCTGAAGTAGGCCATCCTGGCCGAAGGGATCACTGGGGGTGTGCGCGGGTGGAAGAGCTTGATTCGGCTGACGTGCGCAACGTGTGAGCCCTGGGTTCGGTGATCAGGGGAGAGGGTGGTCGGCTCAACCATGTGGTTGACCGGCGAATCTTGTTGTATAATACGGTACGGTCCTTCGTATATTTAATGAAATTTTTTCGCAAAGACCAACTTGACGTAATGGTATAGATAAGAAAACAAGGTCGTTGGTCGAGAAATGAGCCTTTTCGGGGTGTCCGTCATAACTTAAGTTTGACTACTTGTTGGTGTTCCAGCGTTCGGGTGTGTGCAAGTCGACGACAGGTTTCGGTACGGGAGGCAAGTTGATCCATATAAGCGTCCTGGTCATATCCATTTGGGGAGGGAAAGATGGTGTCCAAAGTTGACGCCGGGTCCCGGCCATACGCTAGCTGGGATGGAGATAAGCCGGTGGTGAATTGAATCGCCGTATTATGGCAAATGTGACGAACGGTAGAATTTCATCCCAGTCGGAATGTTGTGACTTCACGCCCTAGAAACCATGTCTGAAAGGGTGCACGGTTAAAGCGTTCAGTGAGGTCGATGGTCTGAGGTGGTACGGGGAAGTCATGCGATGCTTGACATTACAAGCGTTTAGTAAAGCCGTCACGGTTTGGCCTGGAAAGGAATGTCCGTGACTGCTTATTAGGACTTATGGAGCAACATGAGGAGAACAATGTTATACAGCAGCAAGGGTGCGATCGCTGCTGCTGTCGCATCGAGGACATGAGCAGTTTCGGCGTAGTAAGTTGCGTGGTCGATGACGACGATGATCCATCGGTTATGACAGTGGACACAGGCAGAGGTTCAAGGAGGTATTTGCCAACCATCTTAAAAGGCTTGTATGGTTAGTAGGGGTTGAAGTAAACCGGTGGGAAGGGATGGGGACGGCTTGCGTAATTGGCACTGTGTACACGAGCGAATGTATTTGCATGCACTGAGATACATTCCTGGCCCCCAAAAATGTGGTTGCAGATTCTGGCGTAAGTCTTGAAGAGGCCTAGATGGCCCGCAATGGGATCGTCGTGCAACGGCCTGAGGACGACGGCGGAGTTTGGACGGGACAGCAAAGCCATCGCCGGCCTCCGGGCATGTAGTTGTGTCGGTAAAGATGGCCATCAATGATAGTGAAATGCTGTGCCTTTTGGAGGAATCGGCGGTTATAAGAGTGTTTGAGTGCCCTCAAGGTGCAAGGTACTAGGTCGAATCGGGGGATACGGGCACTGGGCGGAAAGAAAGGTGTCGGTAGAGGAGGGCGGCGAGGACGTAAGAGCTGCTGGGATGCCAGAAAGCGACGATGTAGGAGTGGCAGGGGGGGGGGGTGTAAGTGGCTGTGTGAGCGCCCATCGACATCCCCGCTGTGCCGGCTGTCATACTGAAAGGGTGTAGCAGTAAAATCATAATCCTGAGAGGTGGAGGATCCAACGCCCGCAGGCGGTGGGACACATTTTTTATTGCTGCCAGCCAACAAAGTGCATGATGGCCGATAACAATGTTGAAACAAGTGTCGGCCATAAAGGTAGAGGCGCAAATTTGGCTATAACCCAAACAACAACCAGACATCCACGTTCGCGGTGGTTGAATGACTTGCTTTGGGTCTTGTTAATGTTCGACTGGAGTACGCAATGACTTGATCGGGGGATGGTGGACGGTGTCGCTGCAGCAAGACCGCTCCCAAGCCGTGACCACTGGCGCCAGTAGTTATTTATTTATTTATTTATTGAAATACCTTAAACGTCCTTCTGGGAAGGACATTACATAACGGGGGGGATAATTACATCATATATGAAACACACAAAAAAATAATAAAATGAAAACATGCGCATGCAGTGGAAACATACAAGAAATCGTGAGTTATACAATCCCTAAAAAGGGCTACCGATAAGAAAACGACAACTATCAGGGTTTGTCTCGGTGACGATGATCGCTCCAGTAAGATCATTCCACCACACTGCTGTTTTAGGAAAGAAGGAATACAAAAAAGAAGTGCGGCAGGTGAAACGTGGTCAATCTTGCATGAGTGAATAACAAGACGAGATGAAATGAAATGCGACTGTGTTAGGGTGCCTTGGCTGAGAGATGGTGCATATTAAACGCGATGAAAAGGGCATAACCAAGAAAGCTTGCGTCTTAAGACCAGTGAGGCGGGTCAAGCTAGCGCGCGCTCAGGACGAGCGCAGGTTAGAACGGGTGTGGACACCAGCAAGACGGTTGTCTATTCTTGAGTCTCCACATTGGCGCCACAGCGTGGGGCCCGAATCCACGTTCCAGTACAGTCAGGTACGTTTGGCTGGCCTTCGCAGTCCCTGAGCCTATACGGACATTGGATTGCTTCACCGCCGAGGTTGTTATTGTGACCGCTAGAATATGTCAACTTCGCCCCCGCTTACGCGATCCCATAGCCGCCCCAATGCAGTGAACACAGCTCGTGCTACCGCGACTGGTGATAGAGCGGAGGACTCGCCGCCGGGCTCTGATATACCCACGGCAGACTTGGAGGTTCCGTTGCCCGCTGAGGCCCTTCCCCACCGGTGCCGCTTGCACCTCTCACCGCGTTGGGCCCATTGCCCGAACAAATGGCGTTGTTCCTGGCGGAGATGTCGCGGCTCCTGCAGGAACAACGCCGTCCACCACCACCCCCAGTTCCAACACCTCGGACGGGGACATTGCGTTTGCATGCCGCAGGATTCCGAAATATTCGGGCTACGCGGATAGAAAATCGGTTGCCGGTCTTCTGGCCAGCAGGCTGCGTGAATACCGGGCAGTGTCTGAAATGTCTGAGGTTGAACTTCTCTCCCGCACGTACTACCGACCGCCCCCAACCGGCGGAGTCGTGAACGAGAAAACACGTCTGTCTGGCCACCCTGGCACCACTTGCAAAAGGCGCAGCTTTCAACGCAGCCTATCGTCGACTGAGGCTGTGCAGTGACTGGACTCGCGGCATCGCTATGCCCCCTGCCAAAAGCTCCACAATCTATGCCGTCTGCTCTGGGAGGGGACCAACGAAAACCACTTCGTTGAGAAACCTCATTCCCCCCCCCCCCCGAGAGGGAGGAATGATGTGGGGATTGAAAAGGAAGAAAATAAAGATGGCTCGTGAGGCGGGTCAAGCTAGCGCGCGCTCAGGACGAGCGCAGGTTAGAACAGGTGTGGACACCAGCAAGACGGTTGTCTATTCTTGAGTCTCC